>JAOEGS010011254.1:0-99372 GCA_025447755.1 Corythornis vintsioides | reverse complement strand
TATTATACATATATACATATATATATATATTTCCTAATGGATCAGCGTATCTGATAGACAACATTTGAGCTATACAGCCTAGCTTTAATTGTATTCCAGGACAATACTGCAGTTTGTGAATGCCTCTGGTTGGAAGCCAAATACAGCTTTTTTCCCTATCAAGTAGCATTTATTGTGGTGCTTTTGTGAGCCCATCTTGAACAGCTGGTGGTTTAGGACCAAGGCAGTTTCTGCTGTTGCATTTCTTATACAGGCCAATACAAGGCAGAGATATGTGATTTGTTCTTTAAAGGAAATCTCCTGAGTGATACAAAATAGATTGTAATTGCTGCAACAAACTGCAAAGGACAGTAAATCATATAACAGTTTAAAATTTTTAAAGATTTTTTAAAGGATAATTTACAACCAAATAGTGGCTACAAACCCTTCTCAACAATATAATAATATGAAATAACACTGGAAAAACTAAACATCCATTCAAAAGAGGTAGATGTCTAGATTTTTAGAATTTGGTACAAATCCAGACTCCTTTTTTAGAACAGTATATTTTTTCAGTTGTATTTACTGCATACAACACATATGGTCAAGTCTTTGGGATAGTCAGTATCTAATTTTGCAGGAACTTTAAAAAGATACTGGTTTTGAACTGACATTGCATTTATCAAGACAATTTCATCTACAGAGGAATTTATATCACCTTACAAAAATCTTTGTGCTGAAACTCTGTACCTATTATCACATAGAGGGGGGGATGTTCTTAGGTGGCCCAGTAACATACAGGAGGTGTGTCCAATGATCTCCCTGTCTATATTAACAGTATGTGATGTATGCCCATCAGTAAGCCATATAAGTATTAAACAACTGAAGTATTGATAGAGTTAAAAACAAAAAGGCATTTGGGTTCAGGTCTTTCAGGAAACACCTGATCTCTTTTAAAACCTGGGCAGAGCTTTAAAGACAAGACCCATGCAGACTACGCTTAATTTAAACTAGAGATTTGCTCATTTGTTCAAATACCTGCTACAAAGAAAACATATAGATATGTTCCATGTGACCTACCCACCTGGAAAACTTCTGAAGAAAATAACATTGTTTATCTTGAAATGTACAAAAAGGAAAAATATCATTATATTGATTTTAAAAGTTTAGCAACTTTAAAAAAGGATCTATTTACTTTTACTGTAAGTCAGTCTTTACCTTACAATTTCAAAATTCTCTCTGAAATAACAAAGGCTAAAAATTTTCTTTTGTTAATGTAAAGTTATTGAGTCACCCCACTGCTGTGGGACCTGAAGAGTTAAGAAAAACATTCCATCATTGTGAGTTTCATAATAAATGAATTGTCAGCCCAAATGATCTTAGTGCGAGAAAAATTAAGGAAAGGCCCACAGGGATATGAGATGACAACAACCTAATAGAGAAAACACAGGCAAAAACATCATCAGGGAAAGAATCATGTAACTTATGGCAGTCTACCTTAATAGCATTATTTGAAGAGACAATAAAGCTTATTGGATTTCCACCTCAAACCATAAAAGCACTTGGATAGATACAGGCCTCCCAGCACACTGGAGCAGACCCACTGACATCTCTGTCTTTGGTTACCAGCTCTGCTCATTTTCAGATTAAGGTCTAGCTCATTTTCATGAAAACTCACAAACCTCTACAAGAGCATCTTTTCTTTTTCCAGTGGTAAGGAAGCGAAAGATTTGGCCAAGCAGACATTTGTCTAGAAGGTTTAGATCCCACTTTGTGAGTATAAAAACTGTGTGATTGTCTTGGGCAATGGCATTCCATGGATGGAGTAACAGCAGCCTCTAAATCCAGCACTGTGGTCATGCAGAGAGCACAGCAGCCTCTGCAGCTGAGTATTCCACATTGTGCCTCCCTGCCCTTGCCACACACAGTCTGGATCTGTGGCCTTCCTACCCTTATTCCTAATGTAACAGAACAAATGGCTGCCCATACATTTATTTCCTCATATATTCCATACACACTCTACATTCTGCACCACTTACTGTGTTTCCAAAGGGTATTAACCAGCTGCAGTACACAGAGAATTCTGGAACAGCTTACTACTGTATCAATGATTTTTTCTTTAATCCTTACTCTAGTCCCAGAAGAGCAGTTTTGTTTGCAATGGCTGATGTGTCTTTGGAGTGTACTCCATTTGCAGAGTTTCCCATCATCTGTTCCCTGTGCCTTACTGTGGTCCTGCTGGCTCAGGGCAATCTAACTCAGCACCAAGAGGGCAAGGGGGAAAGGTGGGACAACCTCAACTAGGACACAAGCCATGTTTTAATCACTCTGGTAGCAAGACCTGGTTAACATAGGCACAAGAACCATGCACTGAGGAGCTGTCTAGTCCTGAGGGAAATTACACCTTTTGAAATATTCATGTGGTCATCATATTCCTTATCCACAAAGGAGCTTCCTGAGTCCACAGAAACGATGGAGGCTTCACCTCTAGGACTAGGTCTGGAGACATCTCAGTACTATCAGATAAATCAAGGGGGTGAGGGTAACTCAATTTGCTGAAAGTCTTTCCTCATCACTACCTGTCCGACTGTAGCTAAGATCTGTTCTACTCAAAAGGTGCCTTGTGAAAGAGAATGAAAGAAACAAAAGCAAACCAAATGTACAGTTTGGCTGTGAGATGCTTTGTCTGGAACCTCTTTCCCCATTAATGGGTAATTCTTACTCTCACAGGGATCAGTTCTCTTCAGACAGTGTTTACTATTAGTGCATCATAAGTCACCTGAAATGTCAGGCTCACTCTCACTGTTCCATTACAGCTGGTTTATGGAGTCTCACCTTTTCATCAAGGGGTCCCTCATTCAGAATCTACACGTTATTACTTACTCAAGTCTAAGAAAATATTATTACATTTTTCACATACTTCTAACTGTAGTCTTGCTTGATGCTTTCCTTTTATTTTTTATGCTTCTCTCTCTGGTCACACAAAGATTCTTTTTGATCTCATTCTTCTAACTCTATCAGGATTTCTTCTCTGCAGCAGTACAGCACCAGGTTTGAGAACTCAGTAATTTCTCTGCTACTTTAATGAATTCTAAGTTGCTGCAGGGTGAATATTCTGTGGTGCATGCCATGGTTAATTGCTATAATTGTCTTCTTTCTTGTATTATTTATACCCTCACGTTAGAGTGCTACAATTCTAATAACACTCAAATTAGATCACTATGGGTCACTGGAATACCTGCTAAACTGAAAGCTTTAGGTCAAAGATGAGAAACTCAGTAGGGACTCTTAGATTGTGCTGTCAGTTATAAAATTTGAAAATAGATTCTATCATCTTACCAGAAGGTAATTTCCAACACTAGCATAACTTTTTTCCTTTCTGCTCTTATAAGAGTAAGAATGAGCCATTTCCCCACTTTAATGATATTGATTGTTGTCTTTATAACCTCCTCTGGCTGGTCATTTCTAATTCATTCCCTCCAGTGAAGGCTGCAAACATTCTCTTCATTTGCTATAATTAAGCTTTCATTAACCTATACATACCTACACCAAACGTGTTAGTCTCCTTGCATGAAGACAGAAATGGCTCTCTTGGTTTGCTGCAATGTCCACCAGGTAGTGGTGGCAAAGCTGCAGATCACATACTATGGAATATGCTGTCTGCATTTCATCTGCAACTTTACAGCTTCTACACTCAGCTCCAAACATGCTCCCTGGGAAGACCACCCCAACCCCTGCACACAGGGAACAGTATCTGAACTCTTGCCAAGTGGCTTCTACCTGTCAGCAACTATTAAAAAAAAAAACAACAAAAGTGGAGGGGGGACAGGGGTCAGAACACAGGACAGGGGGAAAGAGGGACAGAGGGAGAATTATAAACCCACAGACAATAAGACTGATTTTGTAGATGCCTTTGCAAGTACTCTGTGCATTATGACAGGGCTAAAAGAACCTGGAGAGATGCGGGAAGGGGGAAAAGAAAACCTTGTAAGCAATCTAAGAGTGGAAAGCCTAGAAGTTGTAAAGAAAACCTCAAAGCTGCTTCTCTAAAAGAAATTAGAACACCACACAAAACATTCACACTGAAAGGTGAAAGACCTGAACCTGCTATTTTGGTCTAAGTATCAATTCAATCATTTTAATTTTGATGAGCTTTTAGCAAAGTTCATCAAGTTAATTTGCAAATGAAGGATACACCACAAGGCTCCCGACTCTTTTTGTTTGTGCTCTCCTCCTCTATGCATGTACAAACTGCCCCTTGAACTCATTCATGGTAACACAGGGATTTCTCCAGCTTCACAGATGTCAATGACAGCAAGACATTGTATTTTTTCTTTCATATCGCATAATTCTGACTTTGTAAATGTCTTAGAAATAGAAATTTTCTTTGGGTACAAAACTGCAGAAAATACAATGAACCAAAACAAAGCTGAGCAAAAACCTGTAATGCGATTGTACCGAGTCTGCCTGAGCTGGAGTGAATTTTCCCCACAGCAGCCCTCCCAGGGCTGTGCTTTTGCACTGGGAGCCAGAAAGGTGCTAGGAACACCCCTGTGCTGTGGCTGCTGCTGGGCAGGGCTCGCAGGGCACCAGGACTGGTTTCCAGCACTCCCCCCGCCGTGGGATGGGTGTCTGGCATTCTACCAAGGTCAAACCACCCCAGTGATCAACCCAAAAAGATAAGCATTTTGATGTGCGAGCCTCAAGCCTGTTTCACAGCTCCTCATTGCTGTTGGGTTTGGGATCACCTCCTCTGTGAATTTTCAGTATCAGTTTCTATTTTATTTACAGAGCTGGTAAAAGGACAGAGAGGTTGCAGGGAAATAAAGCAGCTCCAACAACTCAAGGCACATGTGCCTTTTGGCTGGCAGAGATCCAGAAGGAAAGGCTAGTCCAGCACCAAGAGAAGACCATCGGTGCCTGCAGTTCTCACTGCCTGAAAGCAGCGCCCATTCTGTTAAGTGATGACTCAAACCAAACGCACCCCTTCCCAACCTGCCTCCCGCTAAGACATCGCCACTGCGTTCCAAAGCAGCTTGTTATCATCTTACAAAAATAACAGGGATTAAGCCTTGCTGAGCTTCACAGGATTTAGGAAGTGTTTTGTTACAGCCAGATTGTTTTGTGCCGCATCCAGATTGGATTACAGTAATTCTTTGTTTGCAGCTCTGCCAGCAGCGTCTGCACAGATCTTGCAAGAGGAGCAAAATGCACCGAGAAGAAAGAGCAGGTCGGGGGCAGCTACAGGGGCAGCTCCTCACCCTGCAGTCACTCAGAAATTGCTTCTGATACTCCTCCTTCAGGATGCTGGTGTTCCTGGGGCTGAACCAACATCCTAAATTATATACTTCTTACTATTTCCTAAACCACATAAGTACTGGACACTGGAAAACACAAGATGCCAGAGAAAAAAAGATTTTTTTTCTACCCCTAAAGAATTTCCTTCTTAACTATCACAGGTTTAGACTGTGTCTATTTCAGAAGTGCTACAAAAATATATACTCCAAATGAAAATCCTCTGAAAATTGTTGAGAACTGCTGAAAACTAATGAAGTATTGAAAACTAATCAACTACTATAATTATGCATTGGAAATCATAAAGGAAAATATGCTGATTTATTTGGTTTACTGGAGACCCCCCCACTTCGGACAAATTGGATTTTGGAGGTAATTTGAATCCCATAGCCTGGACTTGGAATCCAAGTTTACAGACTTTCTTGCTTGGATTAATATTAAATGTATTTTCAATATTAAATGTTGCTGACTCCTGCAAATTATGGCTACAAAGGAGTCTTTCCTTCCAGTTGTAATAAACCAGAATTAGCTGAAAAATAAATATTACCCATAATTACTGGTTTGTGTTTCTTATCATTTGATATATTCTTATTTATTCAGCAGCACCCAAAATTGAGCTTACCTCACAAAAAGAAAAAAACCCTAGAATACAAATTGTGACCTGTGCCAGAACTGATTTCAGATGTGCCAGAATTACTACCAGTGGAAAATGAAGCCTTAATTTCTGGAAAAAAGTCACAGTGCTTCCACTCCAGAACACTTCATGCTCCTGTTTTAGGAGAAGACATGCACTTTATAGCATCAAAACAGTATTCCTCACAGGTACTAATGAAAACAAAATAGGGAATTCTAGAAGTGATAGAGAAAAACATTTTCCTGAGTTCACATGGAATTATTTTTCAACAGATTGATTTATCTAAACTCACCTTTTGCCTCTGCTTCAAGCTGTTCAGATCTTATGATTTATTGCTCTAAACAAATCCCTTCCTCCTAAATCTAACATTTAGACATTTGCAGCATAAAATAAGAATCTTCCTCTTATTAAACAGCTTCATCAGGTTCTCTCCTCTTCCTCCCCAGGAGAGACTCTGTCCTCTGTAACACAGGCAATCCCTTGCTCTAATTATGCTCCCCACCATATAATTCTTCATGGGATAGAATCTAGCAAGGGTGGAGAAGCCAGAGTAGCAGGTCAGGAAAGCAGAAGGCCCAAAGAGCAGCAACACTGATCAAACAGACACCTGCTGAAGGCTGGTGAGTCCTCAGTGTCACTGTCAGGAGTGGTCACACTGAGCCAAGGCAGCAGCAGCAGGCAGGACACACACCCATGCCTGGGTAACTGGTACTTCTCATGGGCCTTCTGCCACTTCTGCTCTCCCACAGTTCCTGATGACATCTGTCCCATTTGTCAAACAAAGCAAAGTACTCAGGTCAGGAATTATATCCTCACCTACTTTACTGGAGCACTATTTACATGTTTGGTGGTATACAAATGGTTATTACAGGCAAACCTGGTTTTTACACTATATAATGACATCTGATGCATCTTATTTGGCAAATTAGAAGATTAAAGATGAATGCTCTTCCTCCGTTTTTGATGGATATGAGCTTTTTGCTTAGAAAATATAATCTCCCCAACATGTTTAATGAGAGAGAACATTTATTAATGCAACCTCTCTTCCCCATTATGTAAACTGCATGTGAGTAGCAGAATCCTTCAAAGCCTTTGCTCTTTAAAATGCAAGCAGAACCCCTGTTTGCTCGTGTTTACTCCTTTTTGGGAGT
Source organism: Corythornis vintsioides (assembly GCA_025447755.1). Classification (NCBI taxonomy): domain Eukaryota; kingdom Metazoa; phylum Chordata; class Aves; order Coraciiformes; family Alcedinidae; genus Corythornis; species Corythornis vintsioides. Next base: position 92,313 of record JAOEGS010011254.1, on the reverse strand, counting down.
AAAATGGGAGCTGATGAATAGATGCACTGTATATCATTCTTCAGATGGCTTTTCCTGTAAGTGACAACGGAATCCTGGAACAAAAACCCTGATGAGGACAGAAGAGAATGAAAGGAAGTGGCAGATTTGTGGGTCAGCTGGAGAGAAGGAGGGAAGAATTTGGTGGCTTCCTTTTACAACCATGTTTGCATGAGGAGCATTACAGGTATGGGACTCCCATTCAGTAGGGGTACAGGTTTCCAGTGGTTTCCTCAGTGTCTGCCCAGACAAGCCCTCCTGTTGCAACTGTACTGTGTTCATCTGAATATGCAGTGCATCCACTGCCCAGCTGATCGTGGAAGCAAAAGAAAAGCTAAAGGTTTAGCTCTTCATTGTGGGTATAGAACACACCACAACACGCATGCAACAAGTTGCTTCCCTGTCTTCCTTCTCCTCTCAAGATGGGGGATGAATCTCCTGGTAGAAGTCAGAGCTGGCAGTCCATGCCTGCCTGCTGCATACAGTGCCAAGCTCTAGGAAGCTGCTGAGAGAACAGAGAGCTGGTCTCAAGGAAATGGGGGTTCTCTCATACTGTTTGAGTCTCCTGGTCTCTCTCTTTTAGCTTATCAATCTCTAGTGACCATTTTGCAGTTCCCCTGACCTTCCAGACTCCAGTCCATTCCCTTTTGTTGCCCATACCTACAAACGTGACAGTTGCCTTGCAGCTGGCACAGACTGGCAGGTTACCTCAGCAAGAGAATCATATCACAAAATGGGGGGGCACAGTAACTCCCTCTAGTGCTTCCTTCCTGCAGACAAGGGGCTTGCACCTTCATCATTTCATGTTCACCTTAAGGGTTCCTTCTCTTCAGCCTCAAAGCTCCTGATGTTTCATGCTGCCGACAGCTTGACTGCCCCTCCAGTTCAGCAGCAGTGAAACTGGTGGCTGGTTCACAAACTCTGCCATGAGCAAGCCACCCCAGCAGGAGTCTCAGCTCAACCAGCTTGAGATACCTCTCAAACTCAAGCCCAGATACCAAAGAAACTCTAGGCATAACCTCTGTGATGCTATCATAAACTTCCTCAAAAGAACAAATTTAATGTAAAATGCTAATTCAAGGCTGGCTACTCAGGCCAGTTTAGAGAAAGCAAGAGGAATTGCTTCTGGCAGACACAGCTCACAGAGGGCTGCAAAGAAGGAACTTCACAGCCTTACTGACTTCAAATGACACGTGAGTTTCTAGGTGCCTCCTATGCAAAGAAATCCCTCCCCTATGTTCTGTCATCTGCTTCTTACCAGTTGATAAAGACAATCCCTGACATAACAAATAATTTTTTTATACATTTCATCCAACTATGAGTTTGGGTTTTTTTGCCTTTAGCAAATATAGAACATGTAAACGTATCTGAAATACCATGAAGTAGCAGTCACAAAAGTATTCTATGATACCAAGCTTTATACTAATTACAGTTTGCTTCCCCCCCCATTCTCACTCAGAGCAATTTACATATCTATAAAAAGTATTCAATAACAATTCATGCAAATATGATGCCTTACATAATTCATATTAACATCTTTTCCATGTATATACAAAACCACAAGTAATTAGAAACAGAGCTCAAGGTCCCCATAAAGTTAAAATATTTCCAGTAGAATTCCCTCTATTTTTCATTTGTTAGCTTTTCTTTATTTGGGAAACTACCATGTGCCATCTGCTTTTAAAATAGGAGTGCATCCACACCAGGCTGAAAACTAACTGGACAACACCTATGGAGTAATGGTGATTAAAACAAGTAGGGTTTTCTCAACACAAACTACACAAAAGGATTCATCTAGAGTTGAATTTGTCTTAAAAGAAAAATATTCCAGAAAGGAGATGGTACCTTCTTTTCTTAAAAACATTTTATCTTGACCTGTCTTCCACCTAAGTTAGCACTTATAAAAATAACATTTCCATGGTAACTGTTCTTTTGCTTCATTTTTAGAGATGCTGAAGAACCTCAGCTGCCACTGATATCAAACAAATCTGTGTATGCTTCACACTCCTGAAATTCATATTACATTTATTTTCCAGTACAGGCACTCTTTTATTTTTTCTCTCTAAATTCAATGCATATCTATCACTGAAAAGTACTTGGGTGCCATAATTAAAAGGCTATGCAAGCCTGATGGTTTACAGAGGTAAGTAGAATAAAACCATGCTCAACTCCCACTGAGAAGTCCAAGAGAGATGCATATAACCTTTGGAGAAAGGAAATTACGTCCCAGTGTTTATGAAGCAAAGGTGAGCACCCAAACAGACTAACCAGGGAAAGCACCAAGCCGCAGTCGAGAGGAACTGCAGTGCATTTCACTGCCAGTATCTCCCAAGAGGCTATCACCCTTGTTTATTCTTACTCAAGATATTTTAGTCCTGAAAAGTGGTTATGGCATACAGCAACAGTATTAGCTTGGTTCTCATGGCACAGCACAATGCATTTCCTAAGTGACAGATGAAATATGTATTCAAATGTGGATTAAAAGTGTAGGTGAATTGCATGGTGGTTCCAGGAGATACAAAAGAAACCCAAATGCTCACAACCTCGGGGAATTAGTTGACCTCTTCAGCAGCTGGCAGAATTTAGATTAGCTTCACTTCTTTGAAATCCATAGGAAAATGTAGAATAAGAACTTGATGTCAAGTATTCAAATTCCTATGGAAGGTTTTGGCAAGACTTCTGGCATTCGGTCATTTTTTTGGTAACTGGAAAAGTCTTTTACCAAATATCAGGCCAAATAAAGGTAATTTACTAAGTATTTTGTAGTATTCAGTACTACAACCACCCTTCTTTTCCTCATTGAGAAAAAAATTAAGAACAAAAGACCAGAGGTGCTGCCATGTACTCCATCATCTTCCCAACCACATTCCATACCAATTCCATGAACACTACAGAAGGACACAGACCACATAAAAATAGAGACTTCTTTTGGAAAAACTGCAGGATAGGACTGTCATCACTGAATAGGTTTTCTGAGTTTTTATTTACAACTTTAGACTGAAGGGTTTTGTGTTTATTTGCAGTTTTTGGTGTGTTTGGAGTTTGTTGGGGTTTTTTTTAAACGACTGCAGAGATATTGGAAAACTAAATGTCAATATCTAGCAACCACTGTATGTCATTTCCATAGGCTAGCTCAGCTCTTTCCCTGAATAAAACCGATTAAAAATTAAATAAATTCTGCATTATCTTTGCCTCAGGTAGTTCAGCCTACCATCATGCATACATATTACATAGTATATATTACACATACATCTCATTGATATACAGATACTTTTAACATGCTTATTTCCCTCTTTCCTTTATGAATATCCTTAGCTATAAAAACATATTGGCAAACATTTTCAAGTAACTGAATAATCTAAATGAGTGACAGAAAAATTCAAAAAACTTCCAGTGGATATCTCCTTATTTTTAAGCTTCTTTTTCATATTATACATTTTCTTTTTATTTCTCTTTGCTTTCATTATTTTTCTAATGAACTCCAATAGTAATTGAATTTTGCAAAGCTAAACCAAGATGTTAAGAACTGTTACTTTGGAGTAATCCTCATCATCCACCTGGGAGTCTCAAACAATACTGAACAGGTCTAATTAAACTGCCTGTAGAATGCAGGGCACTGACAGTTTTATTCCTCATTTACAGCTGAGTTAGTTATAGAAAATATTCCCATATTCCCAGTATTTACCAAAAAAAAGTTCTATTTCTTTAGGTAGTTTCTCCCAATACTTTCAGAAGCATTTAGTCTAAAGTTGACATGCAAGTAGTTGCATGAAATGACATTGCTCTGAGATCACTGTGAATGGCTTTTTCCCCCAGCACAGCCTCTGAAAGAGGTGTCTGACTTGCATGGCAATGTAATGACATTTCTGCTGTGTTCTGATTCACCCCAGGTGAGTCTTCAGATTGTGCAGTTTCTCTCCCTGCTGCTTCATCCTCCTTTTTTGTTCTCCTTCACTTTATCTTTGCATGAACCAGTGTGATTCATGCTCTCCCTCAGACCTCTCTGTCCTCTCCCTCTTACTCCCACACCTCTTCTGCCTTTCATTCCCATCCCAGTCATCATCATCTGCTACTTGGGTGCCTTGTGCTAGTCAAAGCACAGCTATGACTGACACAAGATCAGACAGAGGTGGGCTGGAATCAAAACAGACTGGAGAGAGTATCTAAATGATAATAAACGACAGCCAGGACACAGCCAGAGAATGGATTCCATGTGTAGCTAATCTAGTTAGGGATTTCTTCATCCTGCTAGCCTTGGCATTTCCCAAAGGCTGCTGCCCACTCATCTCTGCTCAGCTGCTTTCTCCCTCACATCACTTTATAAGGGAATACAGATTATACTTAACAAATATAAACCAAAAACAAGTTAGCATTTGAGAGTTTTTAACCTCCTAATTTTCTAGAACTGGGATGGAGAATAATAAACTGAGAAAACTAGGGATAGGGGTTAGAGGTACCAAGGTGACATCACAGCTTTGGGGAGGCTAAAGGTAGAGATTCACCTGCATTGTTAGCAAGCAGGTGGAGAGGAGATTTTATTGCATTGGGCCATTAATGAGCAGCATTTTATATTGGTAGGTCTGACTACAGGCATCCTCAGTTAAAAACAAGTTTGGGCAGCAGTGAACTCAGAGTGCCAGATAGCAGAAATCAGAGCAGTGGCACTGAACAATGCAATACAGAGTACAGAACATCTGCCCTTTCCAAGTGCCCCTGGAAATCCTCCTTTTATTCTCCAGTTACTTTAAAGAATTAGAAGAATTTTTAAAGAATTTCCTTTAGAAAATGGACTGTAAATATTTGAAAAGGCTGAGGAAGGCTATTCTGCTCTATGGACTGGGAGTTCTGTCACTCCCCTTTTCCCCAAAGGAGCTGCTTTGAATTAATGCATTCTGCTCACCTGAGGAGGAGCAACCACAAAACTCTGAGATAATGAAAAACACAATGAGCAACTCATGATATAAGAGGACTTGTACAGCAAAACAATGTCATTGTCAACTTTATAGAAACAAGAAAATACACGTTCTGCTAGAGGTGCTTTAAAAGTCTTTTTCAAACACACCATTCCCCAGGGGTGAGAATTACACTTGCCAAGTCTACCCTGAAAGATGTTAGATGTAAATTATATTCCTCTGTATTTACTGCACTATTTGACTACAATGCTGAAGAGCCTGGCTCTGCAACTTCCACCAATTATCACACTCACACCACAGCACAGAACTGCAGCAATTTGATTAATCCCCATAGGGTATTCAATGTAGTTTGTCTTACTAAAGGAAAAATAGGTTATTGTCTACCTTGCATTGTAAATATTTGCTATGACTGATCTGCGGCTGTGTGTTTCTTGATTTCATGAATAGAAACAGCTTGTCTTACCACTATTTAGGTAGCAAAATGCTTAATAATTGTAACAAATCCCTCAATTTGCATCTCACAAAAGGATAATAAGAACATGAAATGGCAAATCAAAGCCAGGTTCCCAAGAAAATGTAGATCAAATGCTGCTCTTGATACAGCTGTCCATACAAGCACAGTAAATCCTATGATGGAATGGACACATTTTATTGCCATTTAAAATAAGCATGACATCTGCTACCATAGAAGTTTTCCTGAATTTACAGGTGATCCTTGCTACGATAATATCACCAAATACTGCTTGACAATTGCAAAATCCAAATTCACAGTAAGCTCTACTATATCCAGAATATTCCATAATATTCCTGCAGCAGGACACTCTAATATTAGAGAAAGCAGGGCACTTGGGATGTGCTTGCCTTCAGTCCTACCCTGTGCAGAGACCACACAGACCTTCACCAGGCTGTTTGACACTGATGTGCAAAGCTGAAGATGCTTGTAGTAAGCAGAGGTAGTTGCAAGTAGCTCAGGAAAGGGTCTGTGCAAAAGAGGCAGTCCCTAACAAAGGATCATCTTGCAATTTGATCATATCTGCCAGAAAAAGTGCTATTGCACATCACAGTGCAGCCTGCCAGGGACAGGACAGCAGCCTGAGCAGCTTTTATTAACAGCCTATTACTTGAATATTGCCGAGACATCCAAAGATGTATCCTCACAGTTCTCCTGTGCCTTGGTTGAAGGGGATAACAAAACTCCATTTGCTGTAACAATAAAAATCTCTGTGCTGAGGGTGAGAACAATTGGCTAAATGCTGTTGACCTACATAGGATTAGTCACACTGTGCTAACAGGAGCTCAAAGACTGGGGGGGCACGGTGTGGGGAAGGGGTGGGGACTTGAGGGACACACAAATTCAGCTAACACAGATACTTTCATACTGCATTAATGAAACTAAATTTAGTCATAGAAATCCAGCTCAGTACATTTCTAGCAGAGCAGAAAAGTAGATTCTTTTTAAATGAAAACAAGAATTCTTACCTTTCTGTTGAGCCTTTCAGCAACCTACTAGTTAATAGAGTTTAATAATATGCTCTTGTATTGTAACTGAGGCTGCAAACTTACTCAAATAGGCCATGAGAAATCAGATTCTGAGTTTCTTAATTCCTGAGTTTTAACAATCTACGTAAGAAAAGTGCTCACACAGTTCCCATTACCAGATTGTGTCCCTCACTTTCCAGCTTTTAATGAACTGAACACCCAAATCCCTCTGTAATACCAGGAAGAGCCCATTATTCTCTACACATTCAGGCACCCTGATATCTGCTGCTTTAGCTGGGCTGGGACACTGCTGTGGTGAATCAGAATATTGTGGCAGTGAAGGTCTTTTTGATGGCCTGCACACTTGGCTCTCTTTCCATAGCAGCAGTTCCCCTACTGCTATGGAAAACAGTATGCAGGAGTATCTGGGGAAACTCTGTGAATGCTTCATATCCACATACCCATAACCTCTTATTAGTCACATCATTTAACCTCCTTTCTTCCACCTACCCTCTTGCATCCCTCGAATGGAACTGTTCAGCTTGGGAGAACTCTGATCATGGAGCTAGATGTTGCACAAAATTCTCATTATGCAAATCTCACTCATGTTGTCCCTGTGTTGAATTTTTCATTGCTCCATTGTTCTCCCTTTTGGAAGTCATTTATTCTAGCCCGAATCAGTAAGTAATGCTTTAGCTCCACTTTGAAATGGGAAAAACAAGGAAGAACTGGACCAGTTGACTTAAATATTGTACCCATAGGTTTATTCACATGTACAGAGCCTGGTTTTGCCTTTTATTGTTGTATTCTCACCCACAGCCGTATAGTAGAGCAGATCATATGTGCACTACACTCTTAAGACTGGCTGCCTTTTTTCTGTATTTCCTTTCTCCTTCAGCCTGAATTCTGTTTCCATCTGTTCCTATAGCTGTCAGCCTGCAGACATGCTAATTCTGTGATCACCTGTTCTCATGTAATCCTCATTTCTTGTAGTATTTCTTCCTTTCTCAGAAAAATCTATAGGTTTCCAGCATCTGTTCCCCACCATTATCTTTTATGGACTCCCAGGCAAAAACCCATTCAGAGGTGTCAATGCCAACATGCTCTGTCAAAATATCACACTTGGCATGTCTGACAGCCTGCAATGTGCTGACCTTCCTTGCGTCAACGACCTTGAATGGTATCTTTTTATTTCATGGCTCTTACACATACTGACTTGAGCTTTTCTTGAGCAGCAGAATCACTGCTACAACCCAGCAGCCATTACTGGACTGACCACTCTGCCCATGAGACAGGAGCTCCTGCAGTCCTTAGTTAGGGAGAAATCCATCTGAAACACAATAAAGGCTTGCCTCGGGTAAGAGATGAAACCAAGTCTCATCTGACAGAGATGAAATGTCTTTTCCCAAGATCTCAGCATGTGACTGTGTGTGACTGAATTCAGTGTGGACGCTTCAAATCCCAGTCCTGTTCCCAAGACCAGTTTTCAGAACGAAATCTTTTGTTAGGAATCAAACTGAGTTTTCACTCCTGAAAGGGAGAAATCTACTTCATTCATCACGAAAATTACTTGGAAGGGAGAGTATTCACAATCTTCCAGAAATACATTTACATTGCACAAAAGAAATCAAAAGGTCAATTAAACGCCCACAAAGCAGAGACCCTCAATCACTGCAGGAAAACGAGGTTTGGCAACCTGTGTGATTTCTGTGAGAATATTCCTCAAACACTGCCTCTCAAAGTTCTGAACACATGGAGGCACAAAGGCCTTCACCACCTTCTCCATCTTCACAGCCCTGGGATTAAATGGTGCAGAACTGCAAGCGCTTCATTTGCGACTGCTAGGCTAATGAACAGTGAATTGCAGAGTATTTTTCTAACTGGTGGTCTAATTGACTCATAGTAAGTGATATTAAACGATCCCATGGTGCTTGAGCACTGTTGGGACAAGGATTTTAACATTCATTTTACCTGTACTCCCTGTAGCAGCTGTCCACACTGTCACCATTTTAAGAAGACATTTTTTAAAAAAAAAACCCAAACCACTGTTCAGTGACTGCCAGAATAAAATAAACATCTATTTTTATCATCTTTATTATATATGCAAATGAGCTCCACTATGGTTTTCTGAAGGTTTCCGTAAATCAAGCTCTCTCATATGCTACCAATGACAGTTGCTTTTAGAAATTTAAACCAAAAGTTGGTGGGTTTTTTTCATTATTATACTAATATATTAATATCAGTAAAGGCCAAACTCTACTCTTACTATTACTATAGATATTGTCTATAGCTGTTACTATGAATTTTATCATTTCTGATTTGCGATTGCTCTGCTGAAAGCATAGCCCATATTTAAAGAACACTACTGAGTTTCTCCCTCTGACACATGCAGGTTGCAGTTGCCTCACAGTAGGTACCAGGACTTTGTGTCTTTTACACATCTGGCTGCAGTCTGTGGTAGATTGTTAGTAAACAGTCAAACCAGAAATCAGGACCCTAATACTTTTGTCACTTCTCAGGAGACGGACCAAGGAGAGCTGAGGAGGTGACATTTAGGATTGCTTACTCACTCTTCCTGTAGCTTTTGGTGTGTATGTGACTAGGAGGGAAAGTGAGAGTTAAATAAATCAGCTTTTTCACTGTTGTTCCAGGCTGGTCTACAGGATCTGCTAGAAGATGGACTGACTTATTACTGCTGTCTGCAGGCTCCTATGGACTTGGAACATCACCTTCCTCCTCAGTTTGCTGGCATGTAACTGTACAGAGATAATGCTCTCATTGTTCCTAAAGATAAGAATATCTTACATCTTACCAAGGGCTTGGTTTCACTTCTTATACTGATACAATCCACGCAGAATCTGCTAATGTGTGCTTGTGGGGATAGAGAAAAATAAAGAATATAAAGAGTATAGATCATCTATTGAGGGTAATTACTCCTATTTATATTTAAAAGCAAGGTATGTATGTCTCTCCTCCACTAATATGGAAGGCTTTCCCAGCTCTTTTAACTTGCAACTATAGAAAAATGTCTGAATATTAATGAGAGCATATTTAAATATCCATCCTGATCAGCAGGCATGTAATACAGGTAAAAAGAAAAAAGAAAACAGCTTTTAATGAATGGGGGGGTGGGAACAGAAAAAACCCGAACACAAACGAACACCAAACAAATAACCAAAGCAAAAGCAAACACCCCACCACATACCCAAGTGAAGTGAGAGAGTGGAGAAGAAAGGCTCTCAGCCCCAGGGAGGCTGACAATGCTGCACTCCCTGCACTCTCAGGCACCACTGTGTGTGTCTGGTCTGGGTTTGCAAATAAATCTATCAAAATACCATCCTGCATTTATGGAAAAACATAACCTTTGCTGTCAGTAGCAGCCACGAAATCTCATCAGTCAAAGCCCTGGCACTCCAATCTTAAGCTATCATCAGGAAGACATATATGGATACCATTTGCCTACAAGGAATATACCATAAATATAAGCAATGTGCAACGTTGTGATTTTGTAACCAACTCACCACACCGAGAACTATGTTTGTGTGTAAACAGATTTCACTCCTCTAAGGGAATATTCTCGTAGGTGTCTCATATGATGGTTCATACTCATGTTTGCAAACCCATCAGCATCCCAGCTGACACCTCCTGACACAGATACACTCACAGCCTAAGCCTGGTCAGAGCTTGGCCAACTGTCTCATTCACACCATCACTTAGAGACAGGTTTCTCAGCTTTCCCCAAGATTAGCAAATTAGTGGCCAAATGAATTTTGCAGCCAAACGAATTTTGCATACACAACACAAAAATTACAGGTTACTAATACTGGTATGTGTATTTGCAGATCCATTCACATATACACACCCAAAAGACAAAAGCTCTGAGCTTTCTGATAAATACATTAAAAACAAATGCCGAGACATTTCTCTTACACAAAAATCTTTGCATTGTACCACAGATTTGGCTTTTGTGAGCTGAGGATAATAAATTTTTTTTCATGTCCACATAAATATTCCCTAGGCATTTCTTGGTTAACTATTTTGCTTAATACATCAGTAAATGGAGGAGGACAGCTCAAGTGGGTACAACTTTAGTATTTCTCTTGCCTTTGAAATGTATTTCATCCAGATATAATGTTTTTCCCCCCTTCCTTGCTTTCCTCCAGTTGTAGAACTCAATTTCAAGTTCCAGGGACTTCATCACAGAAAACAATAGAGCCTCGACAATAAGGTTTTATTAACCTTTATTGTTCTAAAGCCTACACCTAAAATTAAATTCTATGACGCTAACTGTCAAAGGTTAAAAAGTGATTTCTGCTTCTAATGAGTATCTGAAATATACCTGGTTGTATTTTCCCTTAATACACTCAGTACTGACAGAAAATACATGCTTACAGCAACTGGGAGCAGAAGACTTAAATACAAACCCACAGTGCAGTCATTTTTTCATTTCTGCAGAAACAAGAGTTTAATTTAAAGGGGAAATTTTCAGCTTAAAAAGCTTTGTCTTGCCTTCTCCTACCTGTTATATTTATGTATTTTTTCTACAGGTTTACGTATCTAGAACTAAATAGGAGCCTTGCGCTTTGTTACAGAGTAGAAATACAACATTTCAGCAGGGGTTTCTTTCACCCTGAGCTGCCATGGCCAGCAGAGCACAGAGGTTTTAAAAGGCAGCAGCTGAAGGGGTCAGTGCCTCAGAGAGGTAATGATCTGTAGCTCATAAAACAGCTTGACCCGTTTCCTACTTATTTTTCCTGGAAATTCTCCAGTGAACTCATTGATAAAGCCTAACTGAGGGTTGAGAAAAGATGCTTCTTTTAACAGAGAATCACTGCCTGAATTCTCTTCTGAAAGCAAAGTCCTGCCTCCATTTTTATAAAGCACATGCAGAAGATGAGACCCAGGGATGCAGGATTAAGGAGGATTAATGAAGCCAAGATGGTAGTTTAGAGTCAGGTTTCTAGAAGGGAAATCTTGAGTCATAGCCTCTGATTATTTCAACAGAATTGTTTGATGAGAAGTGAGCATTTCAAGCCAGAGGCATAACCACATGCTGTGGGGGAGCTCAAACCTACTGGTCTGTGTTTTGCCACACGATGGTAATTCAAACATCTCCACAATGTCAGTGGCTACAGGTTGAGTCTGCTAATCTTCCCATCACTGATAAAATCTGGGCATTTTCAGCTGCAAACCCTTGTTGCCCTGGAGCAGAATAGAGGCAATCTCTGCAGCGAGGGATGTACTGCTGTCTGCACTCACGTCACCTGCCTGCCACACATGACAGGATACAAGAGGGAAGGAGAGCTTGTTCCCCATCGAGCCATCATCAAAGTTCCCAGTGATGGCAGCAGCACCAACCTTCAGCTCAGCAAAGAAAAAAATCAAGAATTCTTACCCAGGGATAGAAGTACAACTTCATTACACAAGTCCTGGAGTGCACATGGTAGATGAATTAATTTCTCCAATCAAACTATCTTCATCACAGGCTACAACGTGTCACTGTTATGCTGTGATAGTAAACACATTGCCATAGGTATTTCTTTCTACTGAGAATCCTAAATCAATGAAGGTTCTTATTAGTTTCCTTTAAATATCAGGCTCTAGATGGGCTCAGTGACACAGTATATGAAGGAGGCATGAAAAAGCTGCCTGCAGCTTGACATCCTTCTTGGCTTTTGCCACCTAGCTCTTGCCTGGGTTCACTGTTCCTGTAGGATACAAAATTTTTTAGGAAGAGGTTCTTTCTTATTATACTTTTCTTCTAGTTACTGAGATGCTGGCAGTTGTTGAGGCCTACAGACACTTCTGAAAAATACTTATTACCCTGGCATAAATTCACAGTATTCTTTAGTCCCAGGAAATTAGTTTTACACTGTATGTTTCAAATACATCCTAGCTCTTAACAACTAAATAAATACTGAGGCTAGAAAAACTTCCCAGCAACAGTTTACAGAGATTTACAGTAGAAATTAAGGAGCTCAAGTCCTTGACCTCCAGTTTAGTTGCTGTATTATTTATACTGCTACATTTGCAATGTTTATCACTATCTATATCAAAATGACACCACATTCCTTTTTCTGATACAAATTAGATTTAAGTCAAAGCTTTTAGCTTCAAACAATTCTGAGAAGTGTGAAGAGGTATTGATTCCCATATGACAGAGCATCAGTTTTTCACCTCTTCCATACTGATACTTAGAGAAATACCAACTAGAAAGAATTGTCTAAATGACTTTAAAATGTAGACTGTGTATCAAAATAAGTGATACAAGATCCTTTCGATTTAGGAAATAGATTTAAATCTCCTTGGCTCCTGACATTCTTGTTTTCAGAAGACATGACAAAACCCCAGTTAACCTCTCTAAGCAGCTATTTTATGCCATGGGCTTCACAGCCATCTGTTTCTACTGTCAACAATACATCAGAGTTGAAATTCATCAGCAATACACCAGCACTGAAATTCAGACTCCAGCCTGCACTGGGGGCTGAAGCTTTTGAATAAACACCTTCATCCAGACTATGTCCCACATCTCCAGAGCAATAAAAGCAGGGGAGAGAGGAGGGGTGAGCTCTGCAAATGGACCATTCCTCCAGTTGGGATGATTCATGGCTTGGTCTTGAATACATTGCTCTCATCTGACACAGTCTGTGGACCAGCCTTGAATTTCATTGGCTACAAAATATAAATCACCTCTACATGCTCTGTTTGCAGGTTAGCAAACCACCATGGTTATATTAAGATCAGGAAATATAGAAAAAAAGTAGAGAAAAAGAAAAAAACCAAAATAGATGACAAAGTTAATACCTGTTCATGGAAAAAAATATTTATGCTGGTCTCTTGATAAAAGAAAGGGAGGTTCAGAAACAGGAAAAGTTGGTTCCTTTCAGCAGCTGGAGGGACTGAAAGGGAGATGTTTACAGATCTCTATACACACGAGGCACTGTTTGAAACAGGGTAATTGAGAAATACTGCAGAGCAGAGCACTGGAGAGGAGCATCATTACAAACGTACAGTGGCAAAATGGCTACTTCACTGAAGAACTGAGATTTTAAAATATATTTTCATTCAAGCTCTAAGAGAAGACTACAGTCCTCAGAACTCCTAAAGCAATACAAAAGGTCTGTGTATATATGGAATTGTTAGTATCTCATAACAAAACTAAAGAACACAAATATACACTGCAAAAAGTGAAAATAAAATACAGCATTGCAACGTGACTGGAGCTTTCAGTAGCCAACCTAAACAGAAGTTTAGAAAAATCAACTTATTTTTTTTCCATTGTTGATGGAATATTGCACTGTCCAAGCTGCAGCTAATAGTTCTGCTTTGGGGCACGAAGTGATAATCTCAAACTAATTGAATAATTTTTTCAGATGCTACTGACTTATAATGGTTTTCAGCAAAAGGAACACCAGAAAGTCAATTGATTACTGTGTGTGTGGTTAAAAAAAGGCAATTATTCTAAATAATTCTGATACAAATGAGAAATAATAGCTTATCTCCTTGCATCTGCCACAATTAGTTAATGAAAATGTAAATTAATAATAAAGCTGTCCTTCACCAAACCTGGAGACATAATTTTCAGATCAATTTTGTAAGCTATTTGAATTGCACTAGAAATAATAACCCAGCAACCTGCCATTCATAAAACACCTGCAGTCCAGTGCTCTGGCCACCTTCCTCCCCTGGAAATTGCTTTCCTCCTGGTTCCTCACCATACCCCATTGAATACTCTCCTAAAACAAACAAACCAACCCCACTTCTTGTACTTTCTATCTCCCTGCCATTAACAACATCCAAAAAAAGCTCCAAGAGAAACCCCATCTCTTTTCCACACTGATCTTTAATCTCAGAAAATCCACACTTCAGCATTCTTTAATGTCCTAATAACTTCAGTGTTAATAGACTAGTTTTCAAGATATTAAACATAGGAAATGCTGATTGCTATTGCTATTTACTCTACCTGATGCAATAACACCTTAGGCTATTTCACACAGTTAATTCTTTTTATTCTTGTTATCAGGAAGGATGAGAAGTGGAGCAGATTCCAAGTCTTGGATATAGAATGCATATTATCATCACAGTCTTGGCTGCCTTAGAACACACTAGGAACTCCTCAACAACATGGACAGCTGAAGTAAAACAAATAAACAGACAAACAAAAAAGCAACTAAACCCCACAACAAAAAGATGCACAGAAAAAATTAAGAGTATAATAGTAAGAAAATTAGCACTAAGTTCTTCATCCTTGGTATACTAATAAATGCTATTTGCTTCCTAAAGAACTATTTGAATATCTACTGGGTCCACAAATTACATTGTACGTTTGAATGTTCTGAGATCATCTAATTAGAAAAACCTTACACAAAGCAGGACATACCTTGTTTAGCTTGCTTTTTTGGACAAATGATAAATCAAAAGATATCCCATTGAAAAGAGCATTACTGTTACAAGGTAAAAGCAAAAATCAGGGAATACTAACTTCCAACTTGAAGATGAGGGCAGCAGCAAGAAGGTGTCAGAGGTGCTGTCAGAGGAGTTTATTTTCCTTAGTATTTCTTTCTGCCCTCTCCCTTGCCAAAAAACTTGGGAAGATACCTGCTCTGTGAGTTATTTATTTCTCCACATCTCCCCTCACTTGGAGTTCTTTCTGTTCATGCCATCTGCTGCTCCATCCCTGACATCTTGGTTCTTGTTATACATCTATAGATGTTTTTCTAATTAATTGGTAAATCCAGGAAATAATAGCAAGGCTCTGATAAAAGTGTAACCTTTTATTGTGGAACTGTTCCAAGACCAATCATCTATACAGGCTGGGGAATGGACTGAGAGGAGCCTTGAAGAGTAGCACTTGGGAGTGCTGGAGGCTGGCAAACTGGAGCTGACCTGGCAATATGCACTGAACCATGGCCCTCTGCTCTGGCCAGACCTCACCTGGACCACTGTGCCCAGCTCTGGAGCCCTCAGCACAAGGACAGAAACCTGTTGGAGCAGGTCAGAGGAGGGACACAAGGGTGATCAGGGGCTGGAACACTCCTATGAGGACAGGCTGAGGGAGCTGGGCTTGTTGAGCCTGGAAGAGAGAAGACTCCGGGGAGAGCAGCCTTCCTGCAGTCTTTTCCTACTTACAAAAAACTAAAAAAGGGTACATTCAGACTAGATATAAAGAGGAATGTCTTTATGACAAGCATGGTGACACACTGGAACAGGTTGTCCTGCTGTAGAGGTGGCAAATGACATCCCTGGAAACATCCAAGGTCAGGTTGGACTGGGCTCTGAGCCCAACTCTTCTCTCTAATTTGTGAGGAGGTGTCTTTTTCTTCACTTTATATCACAGAAACTCTCATGTCTTTAACAGTTACCTGACTGATCACATTTTTCAGAGGAAGAAAATTTGACAAAGACACCTTTGTCTGTTTGTTTCTGTGACTACAGGTGAGCTCCAGCTACACCAAGAGCATCTGCAGTATGAGAGTTGCATTATTGGTTCAAAACTATGTCTTAGCCTTAGCATTTCCAGATGTCTTATCTATGCTGCCTTTTAATATCTACTGCAACTTCTTCTGTAATCATGTATATATTCTGTGAACCCTAGTGCACTTGTGTGTTAAAGTTAATCTAATTGCACAGAGAAGCATTTTATAATGAGCCCAGAGCTGGGCAGTGCAGAGATCCCTTGCACTGAGTTTTCTGGAAGATGATGATGAGGGCTTTTGGTCAGGTCAGGGTTGCTGTGTGCAACAGTCTAAAGCCATGTAATAAAGATCGTTCTTTTCCTCTTGGAATTTGTTGTTATTCATGCTAAAATGCAGATCAGAAGCTAAGCCAAGCAGTCCTCCTGCATGTGCGTAAGAGTTTCCAATAGGAGAAGATCAAGGAAACACTGTAAAATCCATTTTACAGACTAAGGAGGAGGCACAAAGCTTTCAGTTGCTTCACCTAAACTCAAACAAGTAATACATGGCACTACTAGTGACTGAAAATAGCTCAGAAGCCTCCAGAAGCCAGACAGTTACCATTCCTGCTGGAATGTATGAACCTTCTTTGGTACTGTAATCAACTCTTGTCAATGATACTTCACTTTTGCAAAATGCCAGCCATGAAGGAAAAGGCAAAAGCATTTGTGTTGCTGTAGCAAGGTTCATTATTCCCTCTTCTGACAGGACTGGAGACAGCAGGTTTTTTTTCAGTCCCAATGTACTTCCACTGCTTCTGCAACACAAATGTATTCATCTTTTTTTCTGATCTTTTGAAAAAAACACGCCTTTTCTAGATTGTGAAGTCCATTACTTCGTTTTGCTCTCTGCATTAATTTGGAGCTATGTCTTTTCAGGCATAATTTTCCAGTCTTCAAAACACTGCAGTTGACTTTCATGAAGCCCATGAGAGGATCTGTAA
Source organism: Corythornis vintsioides (assembly GCA_025447755.1). Taxonomy (NCBI): domain Eukaryota; kingdom Metazoa; phylum Chordata; class Aves; order Coraciiformes; family Alcedinidae; genus Corythornis; species Corythornis vintsioides. Next base: position 75,505 of record JAOEGS010011254.1, on the reverse strand, counting down.
TATTTCCTAGCTGTAACCTTGTCATGAGTGTTGAATGTACTCAGCCTTGTGCTAAACATGAGAATTCCTTCCCTCCTACAGACTTCTGCCACCGCAAATGCCACCTAAATTCTCCCCTTGGTAACACACTACTGGCCTGGACATAAAATAAGCAACATTCAGAAATGGCGCCTCTGCTCACCTTTATGTAGCCTTTCATGTGCCCACTGCAGCTAAGCTAGGAAGCAAGCAATGCTCTCCTGAGTTCTGCTTGCTCTTTCCTATTCACCATTTAACTTTCACAGAAAAAAAACAAATCAAAAAACAAACTTGTAAAGCATAAAAGTGCAAAGTTAACTTGACCAAGCATTTAAATATCCTTTTAGACACCTTTGTTAACCAAAAAGTGATTTAAAAGGGATAGTACAAAGAGGTGGGAAAGGATTTTGGTATCACCATGTTCCATATGTTTGAACACACAGGTAGGATTGTTTTGAAGCTTTTACACAATATCACCACAAAACAGACACAGTAAAGATAGAACAGACAGCAAAGGTCCTTTCCAGTGGAAAACACAATGTTCATTAATTCCTATAAGCCAAAGCAAGCAGCAGAATTCATCTTTCCCACAGCTTATTATGTAAACATAATGCAAGACTTAAAGTGCCCTGATGCACTGTAAAATATAAATGGAAATAAAGGCTAAATTGGGAAGCATGTTACATAAGAGCATAATTGGCCAGTACAGGAGCCATATATATTAATCCATTGTCAAGGATACACAAAGCCACATGGATGGATACATAAAACCACTTGATTTTTCAAGATAGTTCTGTTCTATTAAGGGCAGAAAGATGAACTGTGCCAACAGACAAGCACGGGCCAGTTGACAAAACTATGGTAGTGAAAATTTCCAAAGCATTCACATTAATCTTTTAAGATCTGAATTGATGTTTTCAACATCAAGGTTTCCATCTGCCTAACTGAAAACTAACCAAAAGCTTTCAAAACACTTACTAAAAGTATTTATTTTCAACTACCTAATATGAGAATGCTTCCATGGACCAAGAGCATAACTGGCCAATACAGGAGCCTCTTCTCTGTGAAGCTCAGTGTGACATCTCTCAGCATTTTTTCTCCCTAACATTTCAGTTGGACAGTTTATATAAATGAACTCCTAACACTTAAAAAAAAAAAAAAAAGGTAAGCCAACAAAAGCAACCAGCCAACAAAAATACACAAAACAAAACAAACAAAAAATCAGCTTAGAAACTTTCAGGTGATGGTAGTGACATGTTTTTTCTGTCCATGATACATCACACTTCATGGAGATACAAACCTCAACACCAGCAGTCTCTAAACTTTCTGTGGCAGACAATCACATAACCAGCCACACTTTTTTACAGTTCCATAAAAGTTATTTATGTATTGCTCAAAACACTTCCAGGGAAAGTTAAATATCACCAGCAACTCCATTTGTGGTGTGCAATTCAGGGAAGTGAAGAAAAACCCAGATTCATGCAAGCAGGGCACAGCTCTGGAGGCAGGTTATTTAGTCTTTCAGAGAAAAATCTATCCCTGTTTAAATTAGTTGATAGAAGACCCTCTAATTAATTGCATTTCAGCTTCCCCAGCACGAAGACAGACACAGTAATACTTGGTTACCTGCAGCAGTCAGTACTCTTTAGCTCTCTTCAATCCACAGCTGCCAATCACTTGGCTGCTTCCCTTTGGTGACTGGGTTGATTAATTATTTCATAGCACTTGCTAAATCTAGTCAGGAGAGTGATGGGGATAATTTGCTAAATCCTAGATTTTAGAGACTATTCAGGGCTCTGAATCACAACCACTGCTTGTTGTTGATCTAACATTCTCACTCTGGGACAGTGTGAGCAGTGGGCTAGGAGCTGCCACATTCATCTCCTGTTATGAGACTCGCTCTCGCTCCAACAATTTGAATGCCTGAAAATTCCAAATAGTTCTAGAGCTTATTCTTTTTAGATAGCAATATTTAAATGGAACATTACACGAGGAAAAAAAAAATAAAGGCAATAAAAAGATGACTAAAAGTATGAAATTTTAAAAGTCAGCCATAATTTGCATTTTGCCAGCATAAAGTTCTACCAGAACATTTTTCTCTGCAACAGTTCCCCACTACATTCCATAACTTATTTCATGACTATAACGTATATAAGAAAAAATATATATAAATTTCTAGTTTTCTTCAGATTTATTCACCACTCCCCAAAATTTGTCTTATGCAAACCTTTGTTTTTATAGACTACATATTTAAGGTTTCCTGAGACAGATTATTATTTTAGTTGCAGTTATATGCTACATTTAACAGAAGCTAATAAAACAATGTATTTTCAAAGGTGAAAAATATCTCATATACGCCAAGTTGTCAGTTACAAGTGCTTCTCATACTTCATCTTTTCACACTGTTGTCAGGAAATTAAAGTGTGATTTACTATTAGAATTCTCCTACACCTTCTGAAGCCTGTTTCTGAATACTACAATTACAATACAAACTATCATTTTGATTTGATTACTGAACCCTAGAAGACACAACAGGTTTAATTATAGCAGAGTTGGTAAACCTCGAGTGTTCTTCATGAATGGTATCTCCCTGCTGAAGCTTTCACACAAGGGGTAGAGATAAGATCCAAAGGGATCACATGGTCATCCTTCATGCCTGCACCTTTACAGTACAGGCCTGGAAACCTCAGTACTGCTAATTAGTCAGTAGCACAGCTGTCAGTAGGGTCAGGTGTATCTTGGCACCATCCTAACAGAAGAGCTTTCAGAAGGCAGTGAGATGACTGTAATATTAATAGAATGGGTGTCAAACTAGGGTGGTTTAGAAGTAACCATGGCTAAAAGCAGTAAGCATAGAGCATTTCCAGTTAGCAGCACTGCAGTTTCTTCTCCTGTCTCTGCAATGCAGTGCTTCTCAGCAAACACCATGATAGCCTCAGTGTCACACAGACAGTGTACCAACAGGCTTAACTAAGATGCAATAGTCACAGTCAAACTCACCCAAGCCAATCTGGAAAACAAAGGCTAGAATTTTCTTGACACTGGCTCTAGCACATCCCAATGTGATCTTCCACACAATAATTTTCAGTCAAAGAGCAAGTTCTAAACTCTGCGAGGTCTAAACTCTTCCAAGTTTGACCAAGGTTGCAGTAGAGAGGAAAAAAAAAATGTTTTCAAGAACTGAATTTTACTGTGTTCAGTGCTGGAAACAAAATAGGGAGTTCTACATTAACTAACATGCTTTCTTCTTCTCTATTCCTCCTTATTTTTTTCTTTGACAGAGGAAGTGACAAACTGTTGAGGTTTATAGCACCATTTTGCAGATCCTACTGGTGTGACTATTTAGCATTCAGGCAAAATGTAATTTAAAATCTAAAATATCTACTATCTAAAATCAGAGACAGTGCGTTTGGAACAGTGTCAGTCCTCATTCGAATCCATTCTACGTATTGTGGCTTATGTCAGAACTCACAAGTATCAGCTCCTGCTGCTGCTTACTATTCCAAACAAAAAGTGAAATGGGTGTGTGTATAAGTGCATCTGAACACTCAGCCTTTTCCAACACCCTGTATCTTTGCAGAAGAAAATTAAGAATCGGGTGAAAAAATGTGCTATAAATAATTTAAAAATAAGCCTGAATGAAAAGAACTTTTTCGTTGGAATGATTACAATTAGCTTTGCAAAGCAGAGTAAACTGGTGGAAAATTGGAAGGAAGGAAATTAATATCTCATCAGATTGGTTTCCTAAAGAGAATATCAAAGCTAGTCACTAAATGGAGAGTTTGGAATAGTATGTAAATAACACAGGGAGAGGTAAGGCTGTTGCAGTTCAGCACCCAGCACTGCAGCACAGTGTGTTTCAGAGAAGAAATAACAGATGCTACTCTGGTCACTCTGTGTTACCACATACTGACTCAGTCAACATCTCCACCAGAAAAATGACAATAGCTGATTTAAATCTAATCTGTTAAAACCTCTGATTTATTTCCTTATCAGCTGAAGAAAAATCCAACCTTTCTTTCTTCCTGTTATATATGTAATAATTATGGCAGTGAACAACATTATGGTACCGAGCAGCACCCTAAACACTCCACAGATCACCACCTAACACTAGCAGCATAGTTACTATAACTTACACTTTTAAATATACATTAACTTCCTAGGGTTCCCTGCTGCAAATTCCAGCTAAACAGGATTTCCACAAGGTTACTGAAGGTGGTGGAACATTTCCAGAGATCACAAAGACCCCCGTGAGTCCAGGAGCCCCAGCTAGGACTGCAGGTGGCATCCATGCCATGCCACTGCATTTCAGAGATGATCTATGACTCCGGGGATCCTCCGCCCCTGCTTACAGCTCACTGCGACCTTCCTCCTCTGCAGATGAGGCTCCGTGCAGAGCTGCTTCATCATCCTGACACTCTGCCCCAGCTCACTGCCTTGGCAGCCACAGCTACCCACGTGTGAAATACCTTGCTGCTGCCTTGGGGCTCCAGCAATACTCACCAAGGTAAAAGGGAAGGGAGGAAGAGGATTTTGTCACACACAGCTAATACATTGGTTCTTGGAACATAAATTCCAGTTGTAAAAAACATGTATTCACTTTCTTACTTGTTCCAAAGGATTGCAAAAACAATTACCTAATGGCACAGACTTTTTAAAGCCCACTCTCTTCCTGACTGGAAGACATTATGGTTTATAAATAAAAGCCACAGCACCTTGACAATTTCCACTGTGCACCAGTCCCATTACAGCAACAAATATTCAGTCAGAAATTAATTTAATGGAATTTCTCCTCCACATAAACATTTTATTTGCACAAAATTTGTTCCCATTATAAATTTCAGCTGATTTTTAAAATAATCTGGTTTTGTTTGAGACAATAAACAATTCCTAATAGCTGTTACTCTCCATGTGTTCAGCAGCAGCAAAGGCCAAACACAGACCTAGTTTGGCTGCTACAGGTCAGTGTAGCTCTGTTAGTAGAACTGATACAGGCTGCTGGGTATCCTCCTAACACATTTTTATCCAAGAAAATAGTATCTTTACATCAATTAGGCCTTCCCTCCAACATTTTTCATGTAATATATGGTTTTCAGTGGCAAAGGTTAAGTGTTTTGTTTTGGACTGTGAATGATACGTAGAAAAAAAAAAAACCCAAAGCTTCACAGTTCTTAAAATCCCACTATGATGAAGAAATTTATTGTTTATTGTTATGGGAGCACCTGTGCTTTGGGAAGTGAGCAGAAATTATTTCCCCACAAGTAAGCATATGTTGCCAATCTAGGCTAGACTTTTGACTATCCAGTTACCTAAAAATTACAAACTTGAGCTGAAGAACAGCCCTTAAATGGTGTGACAAACTAGAATCAAATCCTTTCTTTTGCATATTGTGCCAAACACAAAGAAAAATACCATTTTCCTTTGTCATTTGCTACATTCCCATACTTAATGCTGAATTATCCCATTGGTGTAGCTTCTCCTTTCATAGATTCATAGGATACCCTGATGGTACCAAACTTGACAGGAAATCCCAGTTTTGCTGAAATGGTGAAATCACCATTGCCTCTCTCCAAGAAAGTTTCACCTTGTCACCACTTAGGCCTGTTTGTCCTGCTGCTCCTCCCCACTGCAGTCTGCCAGTGTTGTGCTGGAGCTGCAGGGTCACAGCATCCCTGCTCTGACTCCCTGTTCTCACACGTAGGTCTAAGCCCCAGGCTTAGAAGTTCTCAAGTAAGCAGCAGCAACCTCCCATCTGTCCTCCCAGACTCCTTAAAGCCCTCTGACTCAAATGTGAGCAAAGCAACACTATTCATCACATGTTCTACCATGTAAGTCCAGAGGAAACAGGGCATTTTGGTAAGATATTAAAATAATTTGTCAGATTCATGTGTTCTAAAAATAAATACTTCCATCTGCTCATAGTACAACCCGAGACAGACATAACCCATTATAAAACACACAGAGATTTGAAGCAAAATGTAGAGAGAACAAGAGGACAGATCTTGCTGAGGGGTTAATTAAGAATGATGGGCAGTTAAAAACGTGTCGTGCAGTTTTGTCATAAAACAGTACAAATAATGCAGTTATTTTAATAAAATATTCAAATGAGTCACATTCAGGCATGACTCAGACTGCTCTACTGAACGTGATCATCAATAGGAAAAAAAGTGGAAAGGTTCTTGATCCCACTTATCTTTGGACCTAAATAAAGAAGAATATATTACCCCTTGCTTTGTTGTCTGTTATTTTTTTTAAGTCAAAATTGTTTTATAAAGGACAAAAACTGCCAGCAAAAACTATTACATTTGTGAAATATTTAATTCTCAAGCAATTAACTACAGTAGTGCTACTGCAAATATTTTATGCACTGTTTGGTGATATCCAAGAAAAATTATACATATTAGGAAGCAATATGAAAAAGATAAAGACAGGAATTTTAACATTAAAAAGTGAATATATTTGAAACATTCATCCCTAAAGGGGGGAAACAAACATGGATAACACCTAATTAAAAGCAGTTTTGAATCAATTATCTGCTCATTTTCTCACCTTTCTGTAGAGCTACAGTAACAACCTCTTCAAAGGCTAACACATTTTGCTTTATTTTCATCTTTGCACGATGTTTATGCAGCATGTCCTTGAAGTTTTACCGAATGATGCTTATTTGTGAGTACAAAACCAACAGGCAGGCTCCTTGGAAGTGTCTGAAACTTATCACTACTGAGCCCACTTGTCCTTTGTAAATCTTCCACTCAGTAAAAGACATTTCCACCAGAGACAGGAGTGACTTTACACACTCTCTCCAGTGCAATGCAACAGCTGCATCCCCTGGGAAGGAGACAATGGAGACCCCAACACAAACTACCCTTCATATTCCATGGTAGCTCTGCTGCTACTGAACGAGCAAGCTGACAAGATGCAGGAGCACTGGTGGAACCACAGTGGCTGCTGGTAGCTTTCTCTCTCAGACTGCAGGGTTCTGGCCCACTGGCCAGAGATGATGCATCAATTTGCATCTCCTGGCACATTCTTCTACAAGATTAAATTTACACTGAATTTACTCTAAGTGTGGGTAACCAATGAGGTCAGTAGTTCATTTATGGCACTGGAGACAGATTTTACTGTTCTACTGAACTTTTCTTCTGCTCAGCCTCCCTTACCTTTATTCTTCAGTATTTTTTCAAAGGTATAAAAAGAAAAAATAAAATCATGCTATGGTTATTGTCATTCATCTCACTGTAACACTGTTGGCTACAGAGATATTTTTAAGTGTCACAGCAACATCCTTCACCAGCCCTCAGTGCATTGGGTTGCCTTCATGCTACTGCATATAGTTTACACTGAAATTGGCTCTCTTTTTTAGGAGAATCTTTAAGTCTGAAAGCTTAAGTTGGCAATACTTAGTGTATTTATTTTATCTATGACTTCTCTGATTTTCTATTTGTCCAAGGAATGTAATGGTGGCTAACCATTACCATAGGTTTTAAACAAGAGTCCATCACTAAATAACTTCATTTAAGCTGACAGATAAAACATCCAGAGTCCCAAATCCACGACTACTGTTAGTAATTGCTATGACTATTCCAAGAAATGTAGAGATGCAATAAACTCTACACTCACGTTTTAGGGTCTGTTGAAAATTCCCCTTGAGGAAGGGGCAGCAATATTTGGCACACCACTTTGGCTCTCTGAAAGTGCCTCTTGCTGATGATGCCACCAGCACTTCAAGGCCTGGGGCAGTATCTGAAACAGCTACACAGCAGCACCAATCACCTTAAACCTAACTTGGAAAATATGGTATTTTTTATGTCCTTTCTGCCCCGTTGCAAATCTCTTCTCTGATACCAAGTGTTGTGTTCACATCTAGCATTCCTTTCCCACTCATAGCCTGTGGTTGAGACCTTTCAGTTCAGCTCTGGAGGAAGTCTGAGTACCGTGTAATGTGACTGAATTGCACACACACAGCAGGCAGGGAAAGGAACAAATGTCATTCTAGACCAACATTACTGGAGAGATTCCAGTGGAATACAGCAATCATTTCTCTGATACAGCTCTTCCCTAAGAGCTCACTTGAATTAATGCTTCAGTGGGTGATTATTTTGTTACTTCCTTCTGCAAAATACATCCTCTGCTCAGCACAAAGTATTACAAGAACTAAGAACATAACAGCTTGTTCTTCCAAAACTCAACATTTTCCCAAACACAAATGGATAAATGAAAGGCTAATAGCAGCAGAACCTAACAGTTCCTCTCATCATAACCCTGTGGAACAGAGTTACAAAAGAGGTTTGCAGAGGTATAAAGTAAAAATATATTAAAAATAATAGTCTGTGTTATGTGTCATACCATGGCTTAAAAACCAGGCAAGCTGTGTCACTGCAGCAGTGCAGGATATTTGTTGTGTTTTTAATATGTCTTTAAAATGAAGACTGTATTCTGGATCAGGCAAGAAAGAGAATAAAGCTGCACATTCACTGTTGTTCTAATAAGCATTCTCTGTAATTAGCACTGAAATTATATTGCCTCTTCATATTATGGAACAATTACATGGTACACCTCATAAGTACAGTAAAAAAAACCCCACTTTGATGGGAAGGTCAGCAGAAAGAAAATTCTACTCTCATTGGATACATTTTCCTGTATAATGCTAAAAACAGAAGATAGGTTTGGCTAGGAAAACCTTTAAGAGATGTTTTTACTCTGCATAAATGGCAAAGTTGTAAAAATTCTAAAAGAAAAATTATCACAGAACTGCTAGATGTCTATAGGCAAAAATATGCATGAAATTTCAGTTATACACAGCTCTGAATCTGTCATGTTAAAACATGCTCACTCCTACTTTTTAAATCAGTATCTATGTAGAAATGAACATGGCTTAGACTAGTAGAAAAATAAAACAAGTTTCACTGATCTGATGATAAAATCAGAAAAAAAAAAAGAGTTTGATATTGATATTTTTTTAATAATAGCAAGGTCCTTTCATTCATAAATTTTGCATTCTGAAAACCTCTGTCCCCACATTCAACCCCTTCTCACCTTGTGAGCTCTGTCTTTTTTATTCTGGATGGAAAAGGAATAGCAATGTGTTAACATCTTTTTGGGCTCAGTGGGGCCAAGAACACAACTGAAGTCAAACAGGTAAGATGGGTCAGAGCTGGAGATTTCTTCATTGTTTAAACTTGCAACGCATGACTTGACAGCTCTCACTCTAGAGCTTGCTCACCACCCCTCTGTTATACATCTTCCTTTGCTGCACATTTCCCTAACGTATTCACTGACACAAGTCATCTGCAAATGAGATGCCCTTTGCAATTACATTTCTGGGGAAAAAACACCTTGTTTTCTAGCCAACTTTTTGACAGTACTTGGGGAAGAGTGGGAATAGAATGAATAAATTCTTTAAAAAAAAAAACCAACACACACACACACAAATTATTTTTTGAGGAGAGTTTTGGTTTATTTATCCTGTTAGTTCATTTACTTTTGGCTGTGTTAATACTTTTTTTCACCATATTATGCTTATGCAGTAACAATTACTTGAGTGGTTTTGTAATTAACTGCCACACTGTTTATAAGCTATACAAGCAAAACTTGCTGTGATTAAATAATAGTAGAAATGAATTTGCTGGTGAGGGGAATATCTTTGCATTCCCTCACCTGTCTCAAATAGAAAATTCATAAACCCTTCCAGACAAAGGGTTTGTAAAAGGCAGACTGAAATGTAAAGAATTAAACAGGTTTCTTCATGGCTTAAGTAGAATACTGGATGATATACAACAGGTCAGTTTTGGTTCATTTGGCAGCAAAAAGCCATGAACCAAGAGAGTTCAAGTTAACCCTGTGTAATGTACCCACAAACACACAGAAGTCACAATAGACACCCCTCACTAGTTCATAATGGCCAGATGGGAAAAAACCCACAAGTCCCCAGCTTCATCCAGAGAAGCAATAGGGCTGCCAGCTCCTTTTTCCTTTTTTTTATAATGCAGTTTATTATATTTATAATTATTGTGTGCTGTAACAAAAAAAAACCCCCACCAAACAACAAACAAAACCTAAACAAAACAAAGAAACCAGTATTATCTAAACAAGCATCTTCCTCTAGTTTAACTGATGCTCTATTATCTGCAGCTCCTCAATCCAAAAATCCAAGTATACTTTTTCCCTGCACATGAAAGTTTTCTTCTCAGGATCTAGAGTCAAGTCTCCATATTGCAGCATTAAAATAACACAAGTCACAGCAGTGCTGTTGATGCCACTGATAGGAATAATCACCTGAGCTAACAGCTGCTATCCCTCATCTGTGACATTTTCTAAGAGGGCTTGGGTGAAATTCAGTTTGGCTGATTTGAAAACAGGATTCCGAGGGGAAACCACTTTCAATGGTTTGCAGAGTAACTGGTAAAATATGAATAAACAGAGTTATAAGCTCCTTTCCTTCCTGGGAGGCTTTATTAGTGTAGATTTAGCTGGAGGGAATACAAGAAGGTATGTCCCTGGAAGTATAGTGTAGGTCCATACTTGTCACTCATCCCTTATTTAAGGACATATTATATGAGAAGTGTTCTTTCTACTAGTGAGGAGCATTTTTATGCTGAGTCCATACATAATGAAGCAAGGCAAAAAGCCAAATCAAAAATCACTTTATGCAGATTAAGAAGCCATATTCTGGAAACAGAAAGAGTGCAGCTCAACAAAATCAGCCTTAAAGTCATAACAAATCAGGTTTGCTCTGTGTTACATCCTTACTGAAGGATTTGATCTATGACATTTTCAGAGTGACATCTGAAAAAGACATCAGGGATGTCAGGCACAGGGAGCACTGAAAGGTTGCAAACTAACTGCAGATAAAAATATGATTTCTTACTCTCTAGCGGGTTGATAAGCAGACATCTTCCAGTCAGTATTTCAGCAAGGGGCACAGTGAATCACTAGGACCTTTTGCCCTCTTAAGCCTGAAGTTAAATACCTGACTCAGTGATGTAATCGAATAAAACAAGTTCAGCATCATTTTTACACATCCAAGGGAAAGTCATATCACATGAAATTAAAGTTGTGTAGCATCTGTTCAAGAGGGAAATGGGTTACAGTTTTTTAAAACAAATAATATATTTAACAAATATATATTTAACTGGTTTGAAGCAAACATTTTACTAAGTGCCTATTCTACTAATTCTTCACAGGTTAATGATTAGAATTATATACAAAACAAAAAGGAAAAGGATAGGGAAATTACAGAATGCAATAGAGTTTCAAGTTTTGTGATATGGGCCAAACATGACACATTTTAAATGGCACTGCTCTGAGCACAAGTAACTGAAATGAGAATTATGAGAATCTCATTTATCCCACAAATAAGAGATCATGAGGAAAAAAAAAAATCACAAAAACAAACAGTGTCAGTGTAATAATATTCCTGTGAAACATTAAAAATGTTAATTCTGTGTTGCTTTTGAGAGGCTGTCATCCTTTTCTACAGCCATATCCTATTGGTGCCAGCAAACAGTAAAGCATTTCCCTGAGTGCACACTAAGATTTTATCTTAACTATCTTACCATTATAAATGAAATCTTGCTCCTCTCAAATACCTGTAAATAAGTTAAGACTTGACTTTACGTAAGGATTTTGAGTACTTCTCCCTCTTCCAGTCCTCCATGCTTGAACTTGAACAATCAGTACAAAAATAGTAATGTTTTTGTATTGTTAAGCATTTTCCCACTGCTGGGAGATAAATGAGATAGCACAATGCAGTAAGAGGTTTGATCTGATTTCTCCAAAGGTGAAAATAAGGGTTTTAAGTTAGGAAAGGTATTTTCAAATAAACTATGGCACAGAAAGAAGCAGACTACCCACTGGTCCCTGAGAATGTGATACAATCATTGATTTCTCCTTTCCAAGTAGAAGTGTTTTAAATCATGTGAGACCAGGATTTTATCTGGTAAAAATAAATTAGTTTTTAGCAATGATTATTCATTTTTAATTATAATTATAAAAGAGTGCAGTGTGAGAACAAAGTGCTGAAGCAGAAAAAATAGGAGTTTCTTTTTCCCCCTCTAGCTTCCCAGTCAACCCTTTGAACATTTCACAGACAATTCATTTCTGAAGTGTTCAGTATTTTAGATCACATGGAAGCTATGCTTGTTACCTATTTTACCTTGGTTTTTGTCACAGTATATGATTCTTCATGTCATGCTCCTCTATGTGCTGCTATTGCCACTAGACAAAGTGCCTGAATACATGTCAGATACAAAACCACTGTAAAACTGGTAAATTAAAGTTACAGCACTAGTCCTGACTTTGCATGGGGTTGTTAGTAGGTGTGTAAACAATGCTAAAGCTGCAATCAGAATTGGGATAATTATTCATCTCAATCATTTTTATTTGCACAGTCATGGTCATTTATTTGATACTGCATGAGTCTGTACTAATGCTGTGGGACTTGTCTTTTAAGATAGAAAAAAATGTGCCAACTGAAAGGGAGATTAGAATACTTAATTTTGCATGTTTTGAGAGATTAGCAAATTTAATGTAGAATATTCTCAATAGCTTCATTGTCAAGAGCTGCAAGTCCTTTAGCATGGACCCAGTATGTCAGAGGGCTCTTAGAAAGGGCTTTGATTTACTGTGGGCAAACACTGTAGATACATACACATAAATATATGCATACATATATGTATGTGTGTACTACACTATAAACATAAATTAGCAACACAAGCTCTCCAAATTTAAGACACTAGAAACCTCCCACCCTCATGAGGCTGGAATGGTTTCTATTCACTCACATTAGTCTGGCAGAAGGTAGAAAGCCACTTAGCAGCTTTATAAATTGGGCTAGTTATGAATCAAAGCAATGTAAAGGCACTAATCTCACTGTCCCCACCCCTACACCCCAGGGCTCTCATTCCTGCACTCCAGGATCACAGCCACTCACACACACACCTCTCAATGCTTACCCACTTCACACCCAGCTCCTCCCCATCAAATGAAGAGCATGCTCCACTGGCCTAACAGCCCAGCTGTGCCCCAGCAAGCACCTCACTCCAGTAAACCACTCTGTGCTGTGAAGAAAGCAGCCTGCAAACCCCTAAAATCTTATCTGTCATGAATGAGATGCTTAATAGTCAGTGGGAAGTAACAACAGGAATAAACTACCTACAGAAATGGCTATAGAAAGGAGACACTAAAGATATAACAGATTAATTCAACTATCAAGTAAGGCTATGTTGGCAAGTAATCCAAAATTAACCACTAATTGTTTGCCAGAAGTCAGTCCACAGCAGCAACAATTATTTTTTTTTCCCAGCTAAATTAATTCAGAAAGGGGTATTCCTAATAGGCTGAGGTGGGATAGAAAATAAGCTTAAAATCTGAATACCCTAGAAAACAAAGGCAGAACAAACAATACATTAATCACACATTTCCCCCCCCCCAAAATCTATCATATAAAGAAAATAAAATCCTCAATGAAGTGAAAAATCTAAATCCAAGAAGGTTTTCCATAGGTATATCTCTTTCCAGTGAAATTAGTGCATCTAAAGATACAGAGACAGAAAAAAAACCTGCAGGTCCTGGGCCCCAGAGACCTGCTTTATGTCAGTCCTGAGAAGAAGAAAAAGGTGCTGAGAACATTTCTCCAAACCAACACTAACAGGTTAAAGAAACTGTTGTGTTTCCACTCTTCCTTCCTTACAAACAGGCCCTCCTATAAACACATAGATACTGAAAAGGCAAGTATTCAAATCTGAGCCAGTTCTGTACATAACATCCATGGGAGAACATCAATTAAAAATAGAAAGGTGAGGCTGCAAGGTGATGGAGACATGTTTAAAACACTGAAGGCTTTTAAATATATCAAAGAAATAAAAATAAATCTGTATTTACCATTTGTTCAAAAAAAACATTTCAAATGTTTGGGACTACCATGATTTATCTCGAGGAATAGCAGCAGCTCTGCAGATATGCCATAAATATTGCTAGCTGTCACAGGAATATGAGGTGACTTATTTCTCCTCAATCACCTTAAAAAAAAAAAAAGGCACATTATACAGGCTACACACTGTGACTGCAGGGAAGTTAATACAGCACTTTGTGTTCTTGCAACTGAAAAACATAAAGCTGAGTGGGGCTTTTCCTGGTTTTTTTCATATTGTGAACTGTTTGCTTTCATAACGTTACTGGGGAGCAAACATTGTTCATGCATTAGCAGCATTAAGATCAAATCATTTCACAGCTAGCCAGTATTAAAGAAATATTTTCTTCTAATTATACTGCATTAACTACAGGTGTTTGTGATCTTCTAGAGCTGCCCTCATGGAAATACTTTTTCTTTCTTAAAGACTAAAGAAAATCCCTGGCTGAGAATTTTTAATGCTATATAGGTGAGTATTTATGATAGGTTATCACACAATTGCAGTGGATCTATGCATGATATTTACCTGAATACCAGACAAGCTTTCTATTATTGAAATGACCACAATGATTCTACAAAAAAATGGGACCACAAAAATGGTCTGACCTTCTAATACTGAAATATCCCAAGCTGATTTACACCAGTAAAGGAGAACCAGACAGCATCTAGCCAGATGAAAACACATTGCTAATGCTTGAATTTTACCAACTCACAGAGTTCCTTCACTTCGAGCTGTTTGTTACTTTATGGTTGTTTTTTCAGTTTGTTTTGGGGTGTTGTTTTTGATTATTACTGTTGTTGTTAGCTTGTTTTCAGTCTAGATCTCACTCCTGGACTTCTCTGTATCCTGACTAAAAGTAAAAAGTACTTATTAGAGAGATCTTAGAGGCTGCCCTCACTCAAAATGACTTGAGCATTTCTGAATGCTAAATAATGGTGAAGTCCCAAATCTTTATGCCATTTAGCCCAGTGGCTCTATTTGCTGTTTAGTCCAAGTAGGATGGGAGGTTGTGAAATACTGCTTTTTACCAGTGCTATCACCTTCTTTCCCACACAATTAATCTATAAATAATTAATGAAGAGTCATCACCCCATTCAGAGGCTGGTCTTGCTACACATCCATTCCTACAGAGTCCACTCTGAGCCTTCAGAGACACTCCTTCTTGATGCAGTAAGAAGGGGAAAACGTACAGCACGAGGCATTGAAGCTGGACAATATTAGAGACTGTGCACTGCACCGCAAAGCAAAGAGAAGCTGGCAGGTGGCCAGCCTGTCATGCATTAGAGTTTGTGCCACTTGGATAAATTGTAAGTGGCAAAGGGGAGGATATTTAGGTGCACTGAATTATAGGGAGACTTTTTAATGTTCTGTGATTAGTTAAAGCAGTGATTTTGCCTGTGAAGCAACTGGAACTGGAAGAGACTCCCGCTGTGTTGCTCTACATTAATTGAGCAGACTGACAGAAAGCCTAAACAGTGGCTAGCAAGTGGAAGTTAGCCTTTCATAACATCACTCAGCTTGGACTATGAAAAACTACATGGTTTCTTTCCTGCTCCTGTACTGAATAACCCATACAACTGGATCAGTGACAACAAGTCAAACAAGAACTTTTGAGAAGCAGGCTTCCCACACATAGCAGTAGTTTTGTTGGTTTTTTTACTCGTATAATTGGTATTATTAGATGAATAAAAACCACCACAACAACAAAAAAACCCCAAAATAGTTAATATGTCAAATAGACAGTTTGACTGGATCCTGTCAATGGATTAAGCATTATTATTAAGCTCTTCCCTCTAATGGAAGAGCTTAATACTTGTGTATGTCATATAAATGACTGTCACTCAGTATTATGTTATGAAAACAGTCTGCATTTCACACCTGTGCCAGTATATTATTAGCACTGGAAAACCTTTGTGTCATAGTTTAAAACTCTGCACCTTCTGCCAGGAGTTGTGTGCCTTCAAGACAGGAGACCAATGACCCTCTATAAATTTACTTATTTGGGATACACATCAAAAAACATCATGACAAATGCATAAAATATGTTAAAAATCATCTCCTGTCCTTCCTGTTCCACAGCATTTATTTTTTAGTGCTGAAAGTCTTGTATCTGTGATATAAAAATACTATACAAGACTGAAGAGTGAAGACTTTTCACAAGAGTGAAGTCAAGTTACCTAGCTAGGCTGTGTCAAAAGAACACAATGTAAAGCTCCTGGGCCCCAGTTAACTGAATAGATATCCAGTTTACTACAGATCCTGGTGCCCAATATGATGGGCTACCTTACTCAACATTTAGGTAAGCACATCTTATCCTGAGCAATTAATACCACAGATATCACATATAAAGAATGGACAAGTAAATGAAGTTACATTTCTCAGCAGAATTTATTCTTACCTAGTATGTTTACTGTTCCCTTTAAATATTTGTGTAAATCATTAGAAGTGCAATTTATAAGTTACTTCATTAAATTTGAAGCTAAACATCTGAAAGGAATAATGTACCCAACAGAAAGGTAGGAGCCTGCCAGGGTTGAGTACACCCCTCCCCTTCTTCTTCTGGCTGGGCATGACTTCTTTGTACCTCTGATGTAAGTTTGTCTTTGCATCCTTGTTAGATTTTTATGTCAAAATATTGATGTTATTTTAAAACACCATTATGCTAAAGTGTTCCTGAAGGTGCATAATGCAGAGAATTAAAAGGTCGATAATGTTTCCAGCAACACCATCAGCCTGGTTCTCCAGGGCTGTTCATCTTCTATGTCTGCTTGCATTTGTGTCAAGAGAACAAAAATGTTCCCGTGGCCATCAGTGAGCAGAGAATCCTCCCTGGGTCTCAGACCATCAACTTTTTGCCCATGTGAGTTAGAGTCTTTGCATGCAGCTACCCCATGTGAAAGAAAGCAAAGTGGCCTATTGCTTCTGATGAAGCAATTACAAAGCTATCACAGTAATTTTATTTTGCTTTCCATCAATGTCTCATTCCACTATTATTGTGAATTTTATTATTATTATTCCACTTTTATTGGAAAGCAGTAGCTGGACCACCACACCATGTATAATTTGGGCTTGCAAAGCTATAAAGCCCCAAAGAGTATAAGGCCATTCATTGTGAAAGTTTGAAGGCTCCCTCCATGATGCAAAAGCAGACTAAGTGTAATTTCCCTGGCTGTCACTCTCCTTGGATTAGTTTAGGCACTGAAGTCCTGCATTACTTTGTTTAGACTGACAAGGCAACTTGTGATTAGATAGTAAATTTACTGTTTGAATGGGATGAGAATGGTAGAAAGTGCTCCTGACTGCAGTTTCAGATTCCAATAAAGCCTGGCACGCTCTGCTGCCTGTGAACATCTCTGAAGCAAAGCACTGTAGTTAAGCTTTCACCTTGCATGCTGCTCTAGAATTCAAAAGAGCAGGAAAGAAAATCATCATAAGCAGCACTGCCTATTGTTCAGATTGTTACTGATTTACTCTCAGGGAGACAACATATTTAGAGGCTTCTCACTATTCACTTTTTCGTTCTGCTTCCCTCTCCTGATCTCTGTTCTTTTACAAGTATGATCTACTGTGCAACCTAGGAAACACAGAACAGGGTGAAAATTTGTTTAGGTAAGAGGTTCAGTGTCTTCCAAGTGAAATGAGCACAGCAGAAAGCAATCACAGCATACAGCACACCCAATTGCAGCAGCTACAGAACAGCAAGGCTAGATAGAATTTAGGTGATTTACTATGCACTGGTTGGTAGCCACTGGGGAAGATGGTAACAGAAACAGAATTACTTAACATTTTAACATGATAAAATGTGTGCATTCCAGCTCTTGTGGCATGGTAGGGTCTGATGAACCCACGCTGTTTTCAGACTGGTAACAGATAGCCCATGTTCACCTCTGATTTAGATCCAAAAGTCTTGCTTCAGATTACACAGACAAACAAGCCAGGAAGACTGTAATAATTCCCTCCAAATGTCAAACCCCCAGTATTTTTAAAGTTTATTGACTTACAACCTAGTCTGAAATTGGAACAGCTATGCAAAAATCACCACTCATTAGCAACTGATGGAAAAATACAGTTTTATCAATTATATCAAAAGTAATAGTTGACTACAGAAAACCCAAGCGTATCTTCCTGCACAACCCCCCTCTTTTTCCAAGGTGCCCAGACTAGATTTCCCTCTGTTCTGGACTAGGAACTGGTTAGAAAAATATATTGAGTCCTGATTCAAGTATAGCAAAATATGCTTATGAGGGCAATGTCTTCCAGTTGCATGATGAGTATGGGACAAATCAAAGCACAGGGTGACCAGATGTAATGTTTGAGACCTCTTCATACCACATCCAGCAAACTGGGCTTACCATGGAACACGTGGTTGGCAACAAGTGGCAGACAATGAGAAGAGTCCTGCTGCAGTGACAGTCTCCACTAGTGAAAGAAAGCAGGCAAAATACTTCACTCTTTACAGAGCTATAGCATCACTAGCATGTGCAGCCAGCAATTCTTGCATCCTTGCAACATACATTGCAAGCTTGTCTGGGCAGGGAAGATGTGTTTGTGTACACACAGCTAAAGACACCCTGAATGACCTCCCCTCAGCAGCCAGGCTAATGGTTTCAAAAAACTAAGAACAAAATAATTTGTATGCATCCAGATGGCAATGTCATGTAAGCAATTCTCCAGAGCAGCCACTAAACTCCACAGGGTACAAGATACACAGCTGTGCATTATAAGAGTGCTGATGTTATTCTATGCTGTGTTAGGAAACAATTTTGTCTAGAGGCTTCACGTGTCCTTTGAGCAACAAAGGTTGGGAGACAGATCCTTGAAACACATTTCATACCTCTGGGCACCATCTCTGCAGCTTGATTATTTCTTACTGGTCTCAAGAGAGGATAAATTCTAATATTCCAGCAGCATCTCTTAGTTGCTGAAGCAATCACCCATGATTAGCCCTATCAGATGTTGCTAAAACTTCTGCTGTATAACACCTGTAGCATGGAATCACCAGTTGGATGGAATGCCTGCCTGAAAAGCTGCTACTTTTACCCAGCATAGACCCGTTCAAGCCATGAGCAGCCAAGTTCTTCAGGAGAATGCTGTGGGAAATGGTGGTCAAAGGCCACCCATGGCCTTGTATGCATCTCAGTGGGTGAAATGTGCGTGTGTCTCAGTGGTGCAGCAGCTCATTAAGCATTTTCCCTTGGATCATGGGGGCTTCATTCTGCTCTCCCAGCCCTATCTTCCAGTTCAGGGGTCTGGGTACCCCAAGAACACACCTGTCTATTAAAGACTGAGGCAAAAAAGGCATTATGCACAGGAATGACAGACACATCTGTGTTCTATTGTGTCATGGGCACAGTTTACCCCAGCGTGGATGTGATCTACATAAAAAACAGTGGAGGTGGCCCCCCGAGTGAAAATGCTGAACACAGACACATTTAATTGCCTTCTGGAACCTATATTTTACGTGTGAAGTGTTATGCACATAAATGAGTATGTATAAAAGATGTTATTTACCTGCTATGAATACTAACATTCCAGTTGTAAGCATTTTCAAGTTACTTACTTTCTTCTTCTCCTTGAGTCTTAATGTAGAATCTCTCCTACAAATTACACTGAGGAACTGTTTGCAGGGTAATTATTCTTAGTTGTTATTCCTGATTCTTCTTATTCATCATCTGTCATTGGTCCTGCTCTTTTCAAATTAAAATTTAAAAGTATACAGATGTGCATTAGCTTACACTTCTTTTAACTAGAAAAAGCTAATTCAGACCACAGAAGAACAAATCAGGAATAGTTAGCTCCTTTAGACCCAAACCTTGCCGTAATATAAATCAACTTTAGCATATTAGACCTTCATTATGTTCAGTTCTACATCAATGACAACCCTAAGCCATCATAGCCTGTGAACCACCAGAGCTAAAATGTGCACCTTCAGCCAATGGAAAGCAGTTTGAGAGGTGTTCAGAAATTTAAAACAAACAACAACAAAACTACAGTAACTGCAATGTTCCTAGTCTGAAAAGTATTTAATACATTAGTACTTCTCAGAACAACACTGAAAGTGTTTGCAGTAGGTTGCTTGGAAGGCAGCTTCTTACAAGGGTGGGACCATCATTCATAAAGACCACGTAAGTCCCTCCCTAGGATGTATTTTGCATCTGGAGCACAGGGCAAGATGCTGAGAGGACCTTAACCATCTTAAACCCTGTTTGTTGTGCTATCAGCGTGCATGCCATTTCTTTCAACTAAGGAACAGAATTCATTATTAAAAATATAATACAAATAGGCTCTACACAGAATCAGAACGTTTTTTGTTCTGGTAGCAGAAAGAAAAGGACTTCCAGCATCACCAGTGTGAAACCTTGTCCCTGTGCAGCGTTGTTGCTGCCTTCGCCACTTAAAGTGGTACAACAACACCCTGTCGTGACTTGCAGTTTGAGACACACACAGAATGCATCACCATGATATTAAAATATTTTTCAAAAGGAAGAAGAAAGGCGTGGGGAGGAGGGGAGAAATGCAGCGAGTCACCAGCTCTGCTGACACAGTTAAGCTCAAGAGTGCCACCTGCCGAGGAAAGGCTCCAGGCGTTTGTGCCTCTGGCCGGGGGCTCATTTTGCACCAGCTCTCCTGCTCAGTCACGGGTATTTCCACGAGCCTGCAGTTCACACCCTACTGCAGAAAGGCTCCGTTCCCCGGCCAGCTCTGACCCCTTTTAGCGGTGGGCAAGCACGGGGACAGCATCTTCTGGCAGCTGCCTAGAAATCAGTCCTGGCTGAGGTGCAAGTGAGCTGTGGATTTAGAGGATGGCATGTTACCCATCTGTCTTTCCTCACATTACAACAGCAGGTTTAAAGGATTTATGTTCTCTTTATTCTTAATATTGTCCCCTAGCTGTATCAAGCTTTAGGTATCCTCTATTAATAGCCACCAGCAGCTCAAGCAGTAGATGCTCTTTTCCTTTGTTACAGCCAAGACGTTTCAGAGATACAGCCCCAGTGTGCCTGAAGATGAGGAAAGGAGGGAAAACAGGCACAAAACATTGTTTCCAGTGTCAAGCACATCAAATTGAAGAGATCACAAGTCTCCTATAAGTGAAGGCTTGTGCTTTCACATCAAAAGGTCTCCATCTCCACTGCTCAGCTTCTACAGCAGTTAGCACAGAGTTCCTGTTAAACTTCAAAATACTTACAGTCAAGGTCATGCCCATGGCAAATACTAATGCTCTTTGAGGCTGGACTTATTTCACCATGGAGTTATGGCCACTTAGAAGCAGGGAAGGGTGTTTTCAAGCACCTGAAAGGAGTCCAAGCATCACAGATCTTGCATATCTCCAGAAGATGCAGACTACTGTTTGGAGGACAAAGCCTGCTGTCCCTGTTTGCATATAGTTATCATAGCCTTGACATCCATTGCCCTGAAACAGAGGGATCATTCAGGAGCCTGAAATACATACATTTTCCTTTTTCTTGTCTGCAAGATCTTCTCATGGTAAAGAGTAAAAAAGAGAGGGGAAAAAAGAAAAGTAGAGAGGAAATAACTCAAAGCACACATCTGTTCTCCAAGTAATGGAAGTATAAAGAAAGACAAGGCTCCAGCCAGAGAGATGTTTCACCATTTGTAAATTGTGCTTCCTGGTGTGGAAATGAAGCCTACCAAATAACCTGGCAGCAAGTCTAATTCAGAGTGTTCTGAAGAGAAAAACCACACTCAGCTCTGACAGTCTGCAGTACACAGCCTCTGAAGGAACAGCAACAAAGGACACCTTGACCTGTGTCACACAGTATTCTCCTAGAGAAGCTGGAGGCTCATGGCACAGACAGGTGGACTCTGCTGGGTTAGAAACTGGGTGGCCAGCCCAGCCAAGACACCTGAAGGTAAAGGAGTTAAATCCTGTTGGTGGCTGGTACCAGTGGTGTCCCTCAGGGCTCAGTTTTGAGGCCAGACTTGTTCAATATCTTTATCAATGATCTAGATAGGGGATTCAGTGCTGCCTCATCCAGTTTGAAGATGACACCAAATTAGGTGGAACTGTCAATCTGCTTGAGGGTAGAAGCCACTGCAGAGGAATCTGGACAGGTTGGATGAACAGGACAATTGTATTTGCTATTTGGTTTTATCTGAATTTTCTGTTCTAATCCCCATGATGTCTGAATAAATGAAAACAAGTATATTACATGAAGCTTTCTAATAACAACATTTCATTCCATGTACCTGAGGATGGTACTAGGGTTTTTTTTTCAATAGTGCCCAGTGACAGGACAAGAGATAATGGGCACAAACTTGAATGATAGAAGCTCTAAACACAAGGAAGCATTTCTTTACTTTGAGAGTTACCAAACAGGCTGCCCAGAAAGGTGGTGGGATCTCCTGCTAAGGAGACATTCAAAATCCACCCAGATTCATTCCTTTGTGACTTAGTCTAGGTGAACCTGCCTTGTCAGCAGGGTTGGACTGGATGGTCTCTAGGTATCCCTTTGAGATCCTACCATTCTGTAATTCATAGAGAAAAGAACAGTTGTTTCCCAGAACTGTTAAAATTCTGAAGTGGCAGTCATGTACTCTGTGAGCTCTTAAGTACCTATCAATAGGAGGGTATATGAGACTTGGCTATCCCTTCACTTAGGATTTCCTGGAAAAAAGAGAGTTCTCCTTTTTCCTACCATGAAGAATGAATTACAGTCTGAATAAGAAGATATAAATAGTTAACACACTGTTGGCATCAACTCTCAGGCAGACTATTATTGAGCTTTACATTATCATCTCAGTCTTTCAATTTCTTTCCTTTGTGTAACTGTGACAGAAACTTCCAGGGTAAACAGGGGAATACATGGCATATGAAAGCATTTAAGTGTGACATGCAGAAATACTTTCATAAGTATTTTGAATTTTATTATCTCTAGTAAGCCATAGAAAATATCCTGTTCTGCAAGCAAATTCTTCAAAAGAAAAAAGGTTCTGTTTTACCATGGGTATCCTGATTTCTTTCACCCTGTGCAAGCAAATGCAACGGAGAATGATTGAATCTATTTTGGAAAAAGATTAATCTATTTGTCAGGTGCATGCTCTTAAATTTCCCAGACATGTTTCAATCTATATTAATTCTATCTTGATGACTATTCTGTCAAAACATTATTTCCCCTTTAGCTTCAAATGATGAGTTAATTTGCTTATAATTATCACCAAAATGACAGTGTCAGCTGACTTCAGTTTTGCTCGTGCAAATGTGAATGTACAAGTAAATATGGAATGTACACATTGAAGTGACCAGCTAGGTCACTAATCACTAATTTCTGTGGACTCATTTCTCTAAGAGGTCATCTTAAATAAGAAACCAACACACACATTCTGCTGGACAGACCAAACTAGTGATTTCTATAGCCCATAAATTGTGCCGTGGAGAGGTAAAGGTTGAATGCAGAGATCTACATGTCCTTGAGATTTAATACATTCAGAGTGAATGTTTTAAGCCTTTTGTTTTTGGAAAGATTTTTCTGGTGATACGAATTTACATGAAATTTTGCAGAGAAGCCTCAATCATTTTTCAAGATAACTTTTTTCTGCCTCTGGATGGTGCTGGCAGAAGGAATAAAAAGCTTCTCTCTCTGGAACTGTAGCTCTCTGTGTTGGCAAGGCATGTGAGCAGACTAATGAAGAGAGTCATGGAAGTCTCTGTTCTGATGAACAACTTCAGATTTCCAAGCAGACACAGAAGACAGTCAAAGGAGAAGAGTACTAAGATTCCAGATAGATTTCATTTCCTCAGGTCAAACACCTTCATTTGGATATGGGAAAACGTGCACATTTGGACAAAATCCTGTGCCTGCTTTTCAGAAAGGGAATGGCCAAAGCCCCCTTCACAGTCCTGGCTCAGTGCAATTAGAAGAAAAAGTCTTCCCAAAAGATTCTTTTGGCCTGTGGTCCTTTGTTATTATCCCAAATCATGGTTGTAACAGCTAACCCACTTTCAAACTAAGTCTTTTTAAATATTCACCTATAACACTTTCCTCTTACCTGTTTATGATCAGATAGTAATTTCACAGGCAACAACAAAACACTTCAATACTTGAATAAAAATGGCTGAAGGGACCAAAACTATCAATTGCTCTTTGCTCTGGAAGATAACAGCAAGGCAAGCTGGTTTTGCTATAGAAGTAAAGCCAGATACTATTTACAGAAAAAAAAAAAAATTCCAGATCCAACCCAAAACTCTTTACAGAAAGAAAACTCTTTTAAAAAGTTCTATTTCATGCCCTATTCTCAAAGATGAAATGAACATACACTCTAAATACCCCTTAATCAGCAATTTCACCTGTGCACAGAAAAGTGAACATACCTTTAAAGGTAGCATGACTATTAATTTTGTTTTAAGAGCTTTTTAAATGTGAGATTTCCCTATAGAACAATAATACAGGATTCCATCTAAACACTGGGTGACCTGTCTTCAGGATTTTAATGGAGAGACTCTTGGTATAAAATTGTGTATGATTTTAAAACATCCTAATAAATTATGTCTAAACCCATAAGCACTGGACTTTATGCTGTGTTTGGGATTTTGTCCGTGGCTTCAGTAAGGCTTCATTCTGAATTGTATCAGTAATTTTACAGATGTTTTTGTTCCATCACAAGAAATGCTGCAAGACTTATAGTAAAATGTCCTGAATAATATAAGAGTAGAATATGGATTTTTAAACCATGTTGGATAAACGAAATGCATACTTGACTGGAAGAAGGCAGAATAGTCTCAGAAGAGCTCATTAAAAATTATGTGTCTCCAGAGTTTACAGACTGCATTAGAAAAGAGGTGAGAACAAAAGTAGTTTAAGAGCATTATTGTATGTGGAGATCAAATGGGCCAGGATAAGAGCCCCATGATATGCAGCCATGAAGATTCAGTGCTTCTGCTTACCCACTCACACCCAGCAACAATCCATGTGTCTGTCTAGGTGAGGTTCTCCTGAGGAGCTTGACCAAGAACACACACTCACTAGGAATTGCATACATCCAACATTCCCCCACACACCCCAGTCAACATTCACACTGGTCATGTTAATAATTCACACTGCTCCCACTATTTCCACAGCTATATAATTGCTTTTGACAGACCCATAATCTGCCCAAACCTGCAAACAGGTCTCAGTGTTCAACATCTCCACAGCACCACTGCTTTGGCACTGTGTGCAGGAGACATTTACCTACCTGCATTCTGCTCTGCCATGCTAAGCCAGAATGCTTTGGAAATCCTCAAAGTCCTTGCAAGGCTCCAGAAACAGTATGAAATCAACCACAATTGGAGGGGTCTGTAAGGCAGGTATGCAGTGAGCAGAAGTTAACATTACAAAAGGAGTTCTCTCTCATAACTAGGTGTAAGAAAAAGCTGCTCTATATCGGGGACATACAGTACAAGATTTCATCTTACAAGCTATTGCTGACTCTGCATTTGGGACTTCTCCATTTGGGAAGACTTTATGTTCTAAATCTTCAGTCAAACGATGATGAAGGTTTGATTTTTCCCCCCTGTATTCATCAAAGGCAAATGTTAATTGTTTGCTATTCCTTCTTTTCAAGATCATAGCTTTGTTCTTTTTGAGCTACTAAAATAAATATTATCTAACCGCTATCCAGACTAGTCCACTGAAGTACAACAGTGATCACCTAAAATGCTCAAGATTTTTCCTGATTTGTTTTCTGTTGGCCTCATTTTGCTAGGCACCAACAGAAATTCTTGATGGTAACAGCAGTAGATGAGAGATAGCAAGAATTCTCTCTGGAAGGGCTCAGGGCAGCATCAAATCAGATACTCAGGACTCCCAGAGGACTGATTAAGGGTCTTGACCCTTACCCATAGCATTAAAGACAGGTGATAGAGAGAAAAACAGCTTGATGCTGAAGCTCTCTCTGTATTGGAACTTCCCCACTGCAGTATGAACTTTATAATGGTTGCATGTGCTCCAAGACTATGGAAATGCAAATACCCAAGTTCCACTATAACTACTTCAGGTATCAACAGTTGCATGGCACTAGCAACTTCCTAGGAAGCTACCATTCAATGACTGTAGTATACAAGAAAAACACACTGAGCTCCTTCCAGTATCTTCTCAGTAACATGCAGCTTCATTGCAGTGCTTTAATGTCAGCTAAACCAGCATAATTTATTTTCTGTATTTTTACTGTGCATCTCCACAATTTCCTAATATAGTAACCAAAGGGCTCTTGAAAGTGATTAGTCAATAGATATCATTCTGAATTATTACTCATTTTACACATAATGAATGAATATTTAGCTAGGTGTAAGTAAGAAAAACATCAAATCTAAAGCATGGAACTGCTATTTTTATATTACTACTGAGACTGTTGTACATCCCCCATTTCCTTTCTGTATTAATTACTAGTACTTTTCCTTAGGTTCAACACTCCTCTAGTGGATTTTGTGAATAAGAGACACCAGGTTCATTTTTAGGCTTAGCTAATGTACCTCTGCCATATAAAATAGTAGAGACTTCAGACAGAGAACAAAGAGAATTAACAATCCCACTTGCATGTCTCCAACATTAGCCACAGTAGATCATAGATGATTACATAGATGTTGTACAGTACATGCATGTATAAACCTAAAGAAGGGAGGGTGGTATGTTCTAAATGGTGGCAACACAGAAAATCTTGTTCCATCAAATCACTGGGGATTAGAGAGTTAATGTATTTAGCAAAATGTACTCAAGGTGGCCCTCTGTCATACTGCTATTCCTTTTTAAGCTGCTATGTGTGCTTAAAAACAATTCAAAACTACAGCTAGAGGAAAAAGTTACTTTACAGTCATAAAGAATTGATATATAATTTGCTACAAGATGGAAAGTTTGATATGGTTTTTTTGGAACTTTTTCTTTCCTCCTCATCTTCTTTCTACATACTTAAAAAAAATTAAAAGCTTTTTTTTTCTTTTTTTTTTTTTTTCCAAATACAGGTTTCTGTTGGAAGCATCAAATAACTTTAAGGAGGCATGGCACTAATAACCACTTAGGCATAGTCAGTACAATTATGCTCTTACATCTATGCAGGCAAATCTTAGTAGAAGCACATTCGTTTTACAAGCAACTTTAATTTCAAGGCCTAATGAACATGATGAAGTCTTAGGCAATAAAATGTATCACAGCTTGAATGTGTCATTCTTCTCTTTCAACATGTAAAAAGATGTTTACTCCTGAGCCATCAGAAACATGAATCCCCATGGGCTAGAAAAACAGTTATTGTAGCTGTAGCCATTTATTGTATTAAAGAATTTCTGCAATGTTGGAAAGACTTTTCACAAAGTTACCAGTGAGATGAAAGACCACATACTGGGAGGGTGGAATTGCTTTTGGAATGCTGGAGTTGAAAAAGATAGGCTTGGGGAAAAAAAATAAATAATTAAATCCTGAAAACATTCTCTGCTTCATATTAAAAACAGAAATTGAGCCTTTGATGTAGAAATCAGTATTTACAATTAAAGTAGGAGACTATTATCATCTTACTTTTCTTTCTTAACTCAATCCTTTTGACAGAGCATTTTGAAAGCAAAATAACAACACACTGTAATCTGAACTACTAGCGAAAGACTTGATAATTCACTTTTAAGTTTGCTTTAATTGACATTTAATGTTCATTAATTATTTTCACATTTAAAAGGCTTTTTCTCCCTGTAATGCTAAAGCTTTATTCCCAGATAAACTGTAGCTCCCAAAAAAAGAAACCTGGGATTGAGATGCCAATTTTGTTTATCTTCCTGTCCATGCTTCTGTTGTTGGAAGCCCAGAGGAGAAATCCTCAGCTAGTGTACACACTGATAGCATTCATCTGACTGCAAAAGACGGGTAACGTGCACTGAAGGTCTGACATTTCATTGTAAGAATTTGCAAAACTGATCTATTGAGACATTAATGATCCTCACTGGAAGTGAGGCAGTGCTCAGAAGAATCTCTGGAAAAAGAAACGTGGCAGATCTCTGCTCCATTCCCTTGCAGATTATAATGTTTCACCTGCAATAATCAAGCCACGGGGCTCTTGCCAGAGCTGAAAGACATACCTTCTCACCATTCTCACATAACAATCACAGCTACTGCTCACAATTTCAGCACATAAAAATAAATCCTGTATTCAACTGGTCTTTAACTTGACCTGTGTCAGCACATGGAAACATCAGAAACAGGGTTTTGAGCTGGAAATCCTGGCTGAATGGTGTCCATCTGCTGGCAGGAGCTCCCTCAAGCACAGGTGAATCCCTGCTTGGGATCAGACACCTGTCCCAAGCTTTTGCAAAAACTATCAGAATTTTGAATGACCCTGGTAATTCAGAGAAATGGTCTCAAGTCAATAATTCAGTTAGGACCAGTGCAAAGCACTACCCGTAGGAAGGGGAAATAAAGATCATAAAAACAAAGAGGGAAGCAAACAATCAGATTATGTCAGGAAACAGTCTGGTTGTTAAGATTAAACCTGAATAAGCATCAAGCATATGGGGCACTTATCCTGAATTGTCCTGACAGCAATATTATAAATTGGAAATGGATGAAGTCACTGGTTTTCACTATCCTGGTGAGAGCTCAGCTAGAGCACTGACTGTAGCTTGGCCAGTCTGCTTGAGGCAGGCAAAAGCAAACTACTGAATCCTGAAGGAAACATTAAAAGTAATAACTGGTTTTTAAAATGTGAACTAGGAAGAAAAACTGCAGGAATTTAGTAGGGTTGGTTTAGAGAAGAGGAATCTTACAGGTAACACAACAACCATTCTCTAATATAAAGGTTGGTAAAAATGCTATAGAGATAAATTGTTCTCCAGTTCACTGGGAGAAGGAAAGAGAGAAATGAACTCTCTCTTTTTCAGAGTGCTTCTGTGTTTTATCATTAATGTGGACAGGGAAATTCTGTCACTGCTTAGACAAAGAAGGACAAAACACTTGTCATTAATCTCTCTCATGGAAAGGAAATGAGTTGGATAAAAATATCTCTAATGTTCCATTTTTAATATTTGCATGCATTCTTTCACTAAAAAACACAACTAAATACTGAAAAATATTGTACAACACTGGCATTTCCAGTTTCACAGTCAACATGTCAAGCAGTTGTTTCTCCATCTTAAAATAACTGAAAGACCAGATGGTCCACGAAGTGCTGGAATGGTATTGATCACCTGTTCTGCTCACAGACCACATTCTTTTGCACATTTCAGCTGTGAGCACTGTACACAGTCATGCAACTTCACACTGGGAATAGTAATCAATCAATCTTTGGTTAACACCTGATACTCTTCAGTGGAAATTCTGACAATAAGTAGTTTACTGGATTGCTTTTTTTAAGCTTATTTAAAAGTCACTGAAAGAGTTTGAGTAACAACCAAGCCCTTTGCTGCTATTCAAAACAAATAGTTTAAATCTGCCTGGTATTTCATAGGTGAATCTTGTAAAAAAGATATGAAGTGATCACAGTAGACATCTTTTTTTTTTTTAAGCTCCAGTTCTCCATGTCCATTGCTATCATACATCTGAAACCCATGGAATCTAGAGCTGATGCAGGTTTTTTCCCTACTTAATTACCTGCATTATGAAGAAAAAAACAAAACCTACTGGTTTTAGTGTGGATTTCTCATGGAAGTGTCAATACTGTATAATTTCTCTCTAATGATATTTCAGGGGAATGGTGCAATTTTCTTAATTAGCAAATGTGATTAATACCACCAGGCTATTCAAGCCATTTATATCTGTATTACAGATATATTTCCAAAATTGAGCACTGCATAGCAATCTCACTGTCTCTGCACGTGTTGAGATATGCAGATAAGCACGTGAACATATATACCTGCTGCTTTCTCCTGATCACAGGATGAATCACTTTCATCACCTCCCATTGCCAACCATCCTCCAGTAACTCCCTTGATTACCTTGACACACGCAGTTTCTCAGTTAGGAATCTCTTGCCAAGTTATGGGAGAAAGCCAGGAGAACAAAAGCAAACACAAAACCCCCCAGAGAAATAACAATTTCTGAGGTCTTCAGCCAGTGTTGGTAGCAGAGCCAGAAGGCTACACGGTACATTAGGAAGATTAGTTGACTACATGAATTCAATTTCTCTAAACACAGCAGTAAAGGCAGGAACACATAAAAACCTTTTATCCAATATAGCAAAAAGTCTGCTAATTACCAAAGCAGCAGCCTGATGTAGGAGACTGAGATTCAAGCTCTTATTTTAAGACAGCTCTCAATGATTTTCATAGACTTGACTATTTTCAATAGTCATCACAGTTCTGAAACTCTGGCTGAGCTTTCCCATTTTTAATTAAACTTTCAAATACTGAAGGAATTTTAGATCTCAAAAGAAGAAACTTATTTTCAGTCCATATACATATAAATATAGAAGCAGCAGTAGCACCAAATCATGTAAAAGAAGCAAGAACTTTAGGCTGACTCCCAGATGAATTCCTGACTGGGGAGCTTGCTATCAGAGATTGATTTTTCTTTCCACTTCCTTTCAGCCTGGGAGACATTTTCCCCTGCATTCCTATTAAAGGCAAGTCCTGAATTTGCATTAACCAATGGATACCAGTTGACTGGTGGGGAAAAAGGGCACTCACCACCTCTCTCCTGAGAGCCAGGGCTGGAGCAGGTGTTACACTCCAATAGCTCCACAGCCACTTAAGGGCGAGTCAGCCAAAAAGGCTGGTGCATTTCTTAGCATTCCTCTCTATTCCAGGGAAACACATTCCTGTTTCTGCACAAACAACCTTTTTTCTACATGTTAAGGAGCAGTATTTACTGTTTGGGCAACATATCTCCTTAAAAAGATGGTGGTGGGCTGGGTAGGAACTGGGTGAGGCTGGTTTGCAGCATTGCATTGTGCAGTATACTTCACATAGGTAAAAGATATCCATACAAATGGAGTGCATCTGTGGAGTGTTCATGTTGATACCATACCCTGGACCCTTCCTTTCCCTTAGAAGCTCTAATCAAGAACTGTGAAGAAGCATTTTATCAAATAACAAAGAAAGAAAGTCTGTTCAAAAATAACTAATGATTTTGGATGCCTCCATTTTTTTCACCCGAGTTCCTTAGAAAGGATTTGTTCTGCAGAGCACTAGCAAATATAAATCCTTAGAAAACATCCCCAAGTACCAAAACAATGCAAAACTACTAATCACATTTGAAAACTGGGCTTAAGTATGTTCCCAACCAAGAATGTCCCTGAAACATACACTGAGATATAAGTATATAAACTTCAGGGTGCTGACTGCCAGGGTGATCAGCCCTGCCTGTTAAATTTCCTTGGAAAATCTTATCATCCTGGTTCATCAACAACTGCTTTTGCAGTGACACACTAGCTAAGGCAGATTCTAGCCCTGTTCCAATTTTAGTGTGCCCATAAACATTTTAACCTGGCTGTGTCTGCCAGACTCTAGGAAGGGGTTAATTGTGAATGTCCAGACAAAACCAGAATGCAACTTACTTGACTCCATGCCTGTCAAAACGTTTCTTATTATGTGTTTATGATGAATATTGCACCAAATCTTGACAGAATATTGCAGCAGGGGTTCCCTACCTTAAAAGAAGAAAGGCTTGACTGATATATATGTATTTTACAAAACTAAGCCAGCTAACATCACTTGAAGATTCTCTGATTGTGAAGATTATACCAAGAACAAATGGGGGGAAAAAATTGATCTGGCAGCCTGTCAACATTGCTGACTGCTCAATTATGGGCCATGATTGGCACTTGGGGAGGAAAAAGAAGCTGGAAATAAAATCATTAAATACTTTCAGGAACAACAAGTTTTATAAAGAGGAGCTACATGGGCAGTCCAGGCTTTAGTGAAATCAACAAGATGTCTACAAACTTGTCATGAGCACATGAGGAATATGCTGTAAAAAAGAATGTGTATGTTTGAAATGTAGCTGCTATTCATGAATCTGATTTTAAGACATTTTGTATCTAAACACAATCTAAAAGGTTTTAGATATAGTACAGTGATGGAAGATGGGGAATTAAAAACATCTTTAAAGAGTTTCATTTCTAAGATTAAAATCTAAGTCCCTTGTTCAGCAAGAGTTTCAAAAACCTTTACTCAAGTTCATTAGACATGCAAAAAAATCCAGAGATCTCTCTTGCATTAAACTGTATTTTGCTTGGTGCTGGTGAGATTACTACAAGATAAAAGGTTTGTGAGGATATGGATTTGAAAGTATTACAAATGGCTTTTTACTGAATATCAGAGCCATTCTATTGATAACGAGGGATTTGCTGACTATTTACCACTGACATTTTGAGAAGTTGTTCTGTAATCCAGAATGATCTCCTGCTGCACAGCACTCATTTTTAAGCCTGGATCTAGAGGGGGAAGAAGTGGGTGTTTGGTACAGCATGACATTTTGATGTGTTCTGAAGAGTTATTAAAGGACTTGTCATCTGAACTAGTAGAATAGATTAAAAAATACACAAGGACATTTTCATTAGAGATTGGCTGTTCTCAGAAAGCTCAGGTGTTTTTTACACCAAGCACAAGTGTTCAGACACTCCTCTGAAATTGTCTCATGGAATTCAGGACTTTGGGGTCCATTGGATTATTCCTAGAAATGCCTTCTTTTGAGGCTTCCCATTCTTTATGGGATGTTCCTCTGTCAGACATTTAACAAGCTGGAAAATGAAGATAAAGGCAGATTCATGTGGATTTCCAGGAGGTTGGGATCAGGCCAGGGCAACACTATCAAAACATTCTGCTAACACTCAGGTTCAGAACCAGTAAAATTCAGGAATTTAGGAGAGCCCAAGAGGAGACTGGAGTTGAAGGCAATTAACCTTCTCTTCACCTTCAAAAGAGTTATGGTATTGTTATATATAAAGCCAGAAGGAATTTGGGTCTTCCTGAATTCAAAAAATAAATTATTTTCCTTTGTTTAACTGAATTATTTATCTCAGTTATGCCTCTTTGCTTTCTACAGTAACTGTTCTGGCACAGATGCCAAAGGAATGCTCCACATGCTTTAATATGATACAATTTACCAGCAAACACTGGAATATTAAAAAAAAAAATCAATCTCATCAGGAAGGAATATCAAGAAGGGGAGGATAAATACCTCTGAAAAGCAGCCAAAGATGCTAGAAAGCTGAGCAACAAGAAGAATTAAGCAGAAACACTGAACCAGCTCACAGGCCAACTGTGCTACAGTTAGCTATTTATCCATTGGCCCCTCCAACACCCTTAGGATTTGTACTGCTGAGAGACTCAGTCTGTGTCTAAAGAGACTGACAAGAATGGGCAGAACTTTCTGCACCTCAGCACAGGCTCCAAATTCATTATTTTGCATCTGTATTCTGTATTTTTTCCAAAATTATCAACATACATTGTGCATATGAAGTTATGAAGAATATCTAAGACTTTTCAGTTGGCTCACTGTGTGAAAATGGAATTTTGGAGCCTAGCTCTGGACATACAACTAAGAATATTGTGTTGGGTTTTTTTTAAACATAGTACAACATAATATTTTTCATACTCATTAGGATGTAAAAGAACATTAGAAAAAATGCCTAATAAACAAGCTGTTGATTTCACACCACAACTTCACTGCCTGCCATGGAGGAAGTTAGTACCACTGGTCTACCAGCCTTCCTGAGGCAGGATACCACTCAGATGCTAATAGAAACTCCCTGGGCAGACACACATCTCCTGCAATATTCATTCATTTTCCTGCTGTCAACAGTGACAAATGGTTTCCTTACATTCTTTGGTTAGAAATAGGCTTTTTTTTTTTTCCCTTCTATACCTCCCAACACCTCATACACTTTCTCAGTTATCTCTGTAGCTGCTACAGAACTCACAGTATTTTATCAGACATGCAACAACAGCAGGCACTGTAATGTATTAAGCTTACAGAAGAAACCACAGCAGTCTGGGCTATCATGAAACCTTGACAAATCCTCTGATATCACATCAAACATTAAAAAAACCCAACCCAAACAAAGCAAACAACCAAACCACAACAACAACAACTCCATATCTCTGTTACATATGTATTAAGAACTTTAACACTGCAAAAAAACAAACGTGGGCAAGAACGCCCTTCTTCTGCAAATTATTTCTCAGCCTATTTCAGTAGAACTTGTGCCCATATTCACATATAATTAATTCCAGCATCTCTGCTATAACCTAAGTTGGTTTTTTTTTTAAATCTATGGCAAAAACTCTACTGAAAGACGAGTTGAAATAAATTTGAAAATAAATTTGTAACAACACAAGGACAGAGCTGATCATTTACTGTCTGCACCAATAAATGAGTCAACTGTGGTTCTCCAGAAGGTGTGCTGACAAGGACACAAAACCAAAAACTGCCAGATGCAGGAAGATTAAAGAAAACTGAGGAAAACCACCACACAAATCCAGGGGAATCCATCATCAAATGTTAGTACAAACATAACTTCCAAAGGCTCCCTGAAACCTCTAATCATTCCACAGTTCTTCCATTCTTAGTCAGAAGCAGCTCCCTTTCTTCCTTGCCATGAAGTGGCTCTTTAACCCAGTGTTGAGCTGTGCAGAATGGCAGCAGGAGATTCTTCATCCTTCACCTGCTGCTTTTAATCAACTAAAATTGCAATATCAGATGGCTACATTTTATTTTCTCTGTTGGACCTTTTGGTTTGTTGGAAATTAAATTACCATGGAAAATACTCAGAAAATATTAAATAAGCACAAACATTCCTTCTGAACTATTTAAGAAAACATTAGGTTTTTTAAAATGTTCTCTTACCTTGCTTTCTGTAGTGAAAAGTTGCATAATGAGATTGCTTTAGAAAAAGAAATCAAAACAGAGCAATTTCTATGTGGAAAAACAGGCAACACTGGATTCTTGGTAGCCATTTACTGCACTCCTTATTATGCAAAAGGTTTATTACATTACTGAGCATCATTCCAGCCTGTGTTAAACAGTCCCAGTTTTTGGAAGTTTACAGGCTGTATCAAAGCACATCAACCAACCAGAACACAGCACTTGGCCCCTCGACTTTCTCTAACCCAACAATTCTGTTTTGGACATTGTTTATTTTGACATTTCTGTCTTCAGACAGTTTCCCCCCCTCCTGTATCTGAAAGTGGGTGTATGTATGGAGCAAGGTGCTAGCGAGAAGATTTAAATTGACACTTTCAGAGACTGATACACTTGATTTCATGGAATAAAAACACTTCCATTAAGGGAAGCATAAACTGCCCTGATAATGTGTGTTCTAGCTGCGACTGAGAAGGTGAGAAGGCAGATTTATCTTCCTTTGCATTCAAGGCTTGAGCCAACACCCTTTGGAAATATTAGAACACATTTATCTATTTGTAGATATCCTTGATACCAAACAAATATTTGGCTTTCTTGCAACAATTTGCAGACACACACCTGTTGGGTCATTTTTTTCCTTTAGATTCTTTCTGGATAAACTTTGGATTTAGTTAACAAGCTGGGCCAGTGATCAACCTCAGTAATCACCGTGGTGCTTCCTAAACACCAAGACAAAACTCTGCCCACACCTTCACTACATTCCAGCATCATTACCCTGGCAATTCTGTAAAGCTGAGCCAAAAACCAATAGAAAAAATGCATCTTACCTTCCACTCCCCAGGCACTGCTGGAGAAGAGGGCTCCTTCCCATTGCCTTTGAGGCACCATGGCAGCTTTTGATGGGCTTCCATTTCTCCTGTCCAGCACAAGCAGCACAGCTGAGTCCCCCCTGCAGCAGAGTCCTTGAGCAACTCCCTGTTCCCGTGTTATTTCCTAGGGCCACTTCTATCCTGTCCATCTCTACATCACCTGCGCTCAGCCTGGGGGGAATCAGCCCATGGAAAAGCTTTTCTCAGGCCTGCCTTTGTAAGGGTGGGTTAGGACAAGCTTGTGACAAAAGCAACAGCGGGCGGCGAATCCAGATCCTCACAGGTGATCTTAGATCCATGAACAGAACCTTACCCAACGCACAAAGCGTTGTTCGCTACTCATCCCCAACTTTCCCTCACTTGCACAGGCTCGTTCTCGTTTGTTGATTTGCAGAACGGCTAAAACCCGCCAGCTTTGAAGCCCGAAGCTCCGCAGTCTCCCTTTGGAAGAGCCGAGACGCGGTCCCGCTGCTCCTGGGGCGGCTGCGTCACAGCCCCTGCTGAGGGGGAAGCGAGCAGAGGACAGCGGAGCGCGCGGGCAGGCGCGCGAGGGCGGCTAAACCGCGCTCATCAGGGAGCAGCTGCGCTCATCAGCGAGCGGCCGCGCTCATCAGCGAGCAGCTGCGCTCATTAGCGAGCGGCCGCGCTCATCAGCACCTGAAACACATTGAACCGCGCGGGAGCCTCGGAGGTGTCGGCGGGAGGGGGGTTTGATTTGGAGGAACGAAGGCCCGGGCCCCGCACTGGCGTTTCACGCAGCCAGGTCTCCCGGCACCTGCGCCTCAGCGCTGCGGGCAGCGTCCGCTCTCAGCGCTCTCCCCGCGGGAAATTGCACGGAACCCGAAGCACAGTGGAACTAAATTGTCACAGAAAGGCTTCTATTGCCTTCTAGGTGGAAAGACATTTCTTCAGTCGTACGCTTTTTAGTCGTTTATAGCGGCAAAAAGCACTGTGAAGTGCCGCGCAAGGGTATTTCCATCTAGAATACCGCCTCGGAGGGTTAGCGGACTAGGCGGAGACTAGGCGGAGAACGCTTCTTCAAGGGAATAAGAGTGCAACCGCTTTGCTGTACAATGGTTCCAAAGACAATCTGAGAGTTGTTGGAGCTTCTCAAGATCTGCGAAGTGTCAGTTTGTGAAACAGAGGCTGCAGGTTGACACCGAAACCCCGGGACTCGAGGTGTCTGCACTTGGAGGCGCTGCAGGGTGCAGGGGTTGGCACTGCTGATGCCCCTGACAGCAACACAGGATCCTCACACTGTTCTGCATTAGGGAACCCAGTTTGTGACCTTGTTGTACTTCCCTGTGCATGGTTAAACCATTTCCAGGTTTATTTCCCAGCTCGTATTCCTAGGAATTACCACGTCCCTGGCTACATGTCCGAGGCATTTGTAGGGATCCAGCAACCAGCCCCAACCCCCACATTTTTCCATTGTGCCTCACAGTACATTGCTAATGTTAAACTAACTTCATTAACACGTTTAATTGTCATTACAGCTGAGCACAAGGATGCCACCATTGTGTAGAAACAAGTCATTAAAGAAAAAAAAAAATCTGAAAAACTGCTCTGCTAGTCTTTGAGAACTTCACTTGATATTGAAACAGGTAAAGCAACATTAATTCAGTCTCAAGTAGAGCACTCTGTTCCATTAAAATGTCATTGATTTGCTGCTGATACAAAATGAACCACCAAAGACGTTGATAAAAAAGCTTTATAAATGGATATGGCAAGTGATCATCAATTACTAAAGTGTAACTTGAATTTTAGCACCATGGGCAGGTGCAGACACAGTATCACAAACAGAACAGTAGCCCAGGGGCAGGTTTCTCCTTGGCTGTTGTGAATTTGGTTCATTATTAATAGGTCTGGGGAAGGAAGGAAAAAAAACCAACCAACCCAATCAACAAACCACCTTGATGCCTCATAATTTATCTGCAGACTATGACCCAAAGTAAAAGCATCCAAGTTTTTTCAAATCACTTTGATTGTCTCCTTGGCAGACAGAGTATTTTTAGTCCATTGGATTTGAATAACTTCCGAGAACAGA
The DNA here is from genome assembly GCA_025447755.1 of Corythornis vintsioides. Classification (NCBI taxonomy): domain Eukaryota; kingdom Metazoa; phylum Chordata; class Aves; order Coraciiformes; family Alcedinidae; genus Corythornis; species Corythornis vintsioides. The sequence goes on along the minus strand of JAOEGS010011254.1, from coordinate 37,887 downwards.
TGGGTTAGCACTTCAGGACTGGATGTGTGGTGCTGTAGAACAGAATGAATGAAAAAAGACCTGGCTGAAAAATCTTTATTCCCTGTTTCTTGGTGACTTCAACCAATTGTCTACTCACCAATAGGAAAAAGATGTCTGGAAGTGGCTCACAAAGCAGCTTAGTGAGGTTTTAGCTTTGCAGACTGACACCTATCCAGGCTGGGGAAGGGAAAGTATTTGTATTTTTTCTCAACATGGAAATATTTCAAGGTTTCAGAAGTTTTCACACTCTAAACTGATCCCATGTCTCCTCAATTAATCAGTGATCTTTGACAGAGGAGCTGATACTACACTGATTTGGAACTCTGAATTAAGTCAGTATTTCCAGTCCAGCTTAAGGTGAACAACAAGCTGTTCATTCTTGCTGCATGGCAAGGACTATACTGTGGGATGCTTCACCTTTGCATGCAACTGCTTCATTGCAAATGTTTCCACTTGGGATTTCTTAATCAGACACCTTCATCCAGGAAGAGATTTCTATTGTGATTTGTCACAATGCCAACTGGAAAATTACATCCTTTTTTTTTTTCCTGCAAATATTTATGAATATACTTAGTCTTTTACACACCCAAAGGGTTTACAGAATTAGCCTTTTTTTTTTCTTTTTTTTTTTTTTTTTTCAGAGGGACTGGAATAGCAGACAATTTCCATTATGTTCTTTATGATTCCATTTAAATTAAGTATTTTTTCAGTTCTCACACTTTTAGTAGTATATAAATGGAAATAATACTGTAAGTCCAAGCTTGCAACACAAAATAGTCAAAACTCTGAACAATGTACATCCATTCTTTTTTCTGAACTCACCCACCTTGCTAGCTTTATTTTTTTCCTGGATAAAACATTAACTGGAGTCTTATTTAAACCTTCATAAATTTGTTTCAGTTGTCAGACCAGATATTTAATGGGCTTGACATTTTGAATGATTGTTCCCTGGGTATTTCCATTCTCCCTTAGAAGGAAACTAGCATTAAGGGAGAGAACGGATACCTAATGAAATGTCAAAAACATTGAATATCTGTATTGACTCTGGAGCCTAATGCAGCATATTTTCTTTTAGGCTGCATAAAAATAGATTTTTGTGCCTGTGTGTATGTTAAATTTGTGCATACTTTTCATATTTTCTGCAATTAAAAATGTCTTTAGGTACTTTTAATCTTTTTCACTCTAAAAGAATGGAACCAATTTCATTAAGCTTTACATTTTGCAAACAGAATATCTCTCCATTAAAAAGTGACCATGGAATATTTTTCTCCATTAAAAAGTGACCACAGAATACTTTTGTGTGTAACAATTTCTTTCTGGGGTAAGTGAAAAGTGATTCTGACAGGCAGTCCTATAAAAAAACTCTTGTATTTATCAGCCAAGGATTGCCATGTGAACTCCAGTGGATGCTGAGGGGGCTCAGCACTGGAATTTGGTGAACATTTTCCTCCCAGGGAGCAGTTTACCCACATGCACAGCTCTTTTTTGGTATCAAAAAATGCAGCTAGGTTCTAACAGCACGTAGCTTCCTGCAATTCAAGATGAATGAGCCAGAGTGCTGGGAGCACAGCCCATGAAAGGTAACAAAATGCTGTTTGGCAGTCACACCAGAACTCTGTGCATTTAGTGATCACTCTTATCTGGGATTCTCTGAGAGAAAATGTTAAGGATAACAATAATGAAACGTATACCTTAATCCATCTTCCATGAAGTTGGATTTGAATGACTCACTAAAAACATATTTCTCATTAGCATCAGGCTATCACAAGCAAGACCAGCTTGAGAACCAGGAACAAGAGCAACAGGTTACGTTAGTAACTGGGCAGCAGTGTTCAGTGTACAACTCTGAAATGCTCTGCTGTTATATTGAAGCCCATTATTAATCTTAAGCTCAAAGAGAAGACATCTTATTTACAATATTGACAGTATTTCCTGCAGGAGAGGAGAATAACCAGGGATAGCTTTATTCTTTGTTGACCTTTTCAGTGCTATAAACATTACATTGAAAAGTTCACTTTGTTTTATAGGGTGTGTTTAGCTTCTACATTCTCATTTCCTAATAGCAATGCATAATACATTTTAAAATGCTCTGCCCCCACTATACAATAATGCATATTAACTCTCATTTTAGAAAAATATATTTTATTTTCCTTTCAGACAATCTTTGTGCTATGACTGTGGAATAGGTGGAGTGCCTCAGCACTGGCCAAGGCCTGATCCTTAATGACAATCACACAGGTACAAGAATTCCCTTCTCCCACACACAATTGTCATTAAACCCCAGAAGCAGCAGCTAAACTTTGGAGGAGACATTAACATGCTAAGTGTTCTCTTTGCACATAGATCAAATGAACACAATTAGGACCAAACTAAATGTCCAGTCTTTCTTGAAGTTAGTTCTCTATAAGATGAATCACTTATTAATGTTTAATAAAGATACCATAACATTGTTATTTAAAACTACTTAAAACATTTAAAACTACTGGAAGAGATTCCAAGAAAGAAGAAAAACTCTAATTAAAGGTTCCAGCCCAGTAGTTATGGGTAATAATATATCTAAACAAGCTACAGGACTAACCACTGTCAGTAAACAAATATTTGAGGAGAAGGTTTCACACAGCACTTGCATAGCAAGGAATTAGCTATAAAAATCCATAGACAATAGTACTGTCAGACCCTATGCATCCAGAAGCTTCGTGTCAGGAAGCACAAACATGTGGCCAGGTGCAAACACCTCATTCTGCAACTGGTAGCCCAGACAGGGACTCGTTACTACTTCACAGAGGTCACTAATCCTAGCCTTTTGGAAAGGGAAAAAGGAATCTGAAAGCAAAGGCATAATAGAAAAGAAAGTCAGTCCTTGAAAATCATTGGAAAATAAACTCCAGCCTGTAAATTATGCAAACAAACTTATTCATGCAGAGGAAGAGAAAAAATATTTCCCACTGTGAGCTGCCACATTTCACCTGAGACGAGGTCTGTGCTGTGGCATTATGTAAAGAGAAAAATGTAGACTGCAGTAAAATGTGGGGTAACTCCATTAACACTCTGCATTCAGGTCTCTGGGGAACAATGAGCAGAAGTGGGATCTCCAGTTCATACAAAACTGAATTGTTTTGCATTAGTGTGTTAATCCTGCCTCACCTCAGCAAAGAAATGCATATTATTTATCTGCTTCAAACTAATGGAAATCTAGGGGAAATTCTCACACTGAATCTGGTCTTTGGAAAGTTTCTACTCAGTAAGTCTGAAAACAATCTCTGTTATACCTTGAGCTTTATCTTTCGTCTTGAACAGAAGCTTTCTTTTTTTGCTCAGTACAATAGTGATCTAGTAGTTAATAGTTACTCTGGATTGTTCTTTTATAAAACTAATATATGAATACTCACACTACATAATATTAGGATACACTAATTGTAAGAGATAATAGACTGTCCTCTGCATTCTTTGAGTAGCATTCCAAATCTCATCCAGGATTGCTGTCCATTTGTTTCCTTCAACTTCTATATACAATAATTAAAACAAAATTAGAACAAACAGATGCATCTGTGTCTCCAGGAAGGAGGGGAAAGAAAACCACTGAAACAAATCCTCAAGAGCTGGCTTTTTTTTCAGAGATCCATGCAGACAGGCTTGGGACCCTGTGTGCCATACCCTATTGCTGTGAAACAGCTATGGAGAAAAGTCCAATTCATGGCCAAGTTTTGCTTATTGCTGTAGCATTTTTCCTTGTGAAACAGGATTAGCATAATAGGTGTGTCAGGGGGTTCCCTGGGGTCTGATAAGAAATACTGACAGGAAATCTTATCATGAAAACCCCTAACATGCAACTCTTACACCTCAACAATAGCTACCTCTGGAAAAACAGATCAGAAAGCAAGATTTGAAGGTCAGTGCATAATAGAATAAAGCCAGTCACTGCAGACAATGAAACTGCAGCACTAAAAAGATTCTGTGTACCATGATGAACAGCTTCAGACAGCAGTAAATGGAGAGGCAGAAGGCATGAAGCAGATGCTGCATTGAAGGCTGCATTATGGACCAGCCCAGCTCTTAGACTGGGAGTGGAAAGTCTCCCTCTGAGGCAGATTTATCCCAAAGGGGAAAGCCTGGGGACTTGTGGAGTGAAAGGCAGCAGTGCCCAGCCTTTCTCCCAGAAAAACAGAAATGCAAAAGGATCACAAAACAATGGGAGAAGCACAGTTTTCCCTTTTTTACTTTCTGAATGTTCCCTATTAAGTCCTCCACTGCCTTCCCTTCCAGTCTCCTTACTGGCTGGATGCCTTTTCAGAGTCTGTTTATTTTCTGGAAGGCAACAAGAAGCATTTGTTAGCTTGGAAAACATCTCCATGCTTGTACTTTGCCCACAACCCTCAAGAGCATTGGCAGCAGCTGCACATCTCTATCCAAGAAAGCTTCTGTTCTTCTTAATTTGTGCCTGCTATGATCTCCTTTTGTTTCCTTCAAGATTTATCTTCTGTTAAGTTGCTCTTTATTTTATTGCTGCTGCTTCTGGTTATGTATTGTTGAGGGGTTTGTCCTGGTAACTCTCTGAATTGGTTGTGTATTTTTCATTATTTCTGTGGGGCTATGGAAAAAAGAAGCAGCATTTCCTTCACTTGAGAATTCTGACATTTATTAGCATAGTAAAATTCTCAGATGAAATTGCATTTTTCCAAGTAATTTTATTTGCAGGGGAACTTACAAGGGATTTATTTTAAAGCCAGGTAAAAACTAGATCGAGACACGGATGGAATTCAGACAGAAGAATGTAGAAAACTAAAAGTAGAACCTGTGCTTCAAAATGAAAATGCTGCTGCTGTTACGATCCAGCACAAGAGGACACATATGGTCAAGGGCTAATATTTATAATTCCACATCTGAGATGCCCATGCAGAGGGAGCAAGTTCAGAGCTAGTTTCTCAGAGGAAGCAGCTGGAAGATACTGGGGCTCTGGAGAAGGTGGATCGCACTTAATTAATGTTCTACTGGCAAAAAAAACCAAACCAACTTGCTTTGGTTATTTTACAGAGTCCATTTTGGAAGCACATTAATTGCTCTGTGCTGAGCTTTCCATTCTGCTAGCTGGATTCAACCTCTGCCTGTACCTGCTCCAGGTGGATTCTGATCCTGGATCACTCCATCCAGTGGAGGCTACAGATCCTGCTGGGTGCCTACAGAGTGTCACCATGTTCAGAACTGCAGAGCTGTATTCCATTTGGGAATCCAGCCCCTGCTGACATGCAAAGGACCACACTTGGAATTCCAAGACCACCTGTATATCTTGACCCTTTAGCTGCCAAGTCATTTGCTTCTGAAGGTATCAGACACCTAGCTAAAGAACATCCCACCTCTGTAAGCTTCCTTGGTGTGAAGAGCCCAGCTGTCCTCTCACCTGAACCCTGTGCAGCAAGAACAGCAGTCCCAGCTAATGAGCATTGCTTATTTGCTGTGTCCTGATGCTTTGTTATCAGGTGTAAGGTGAACTTGACAGTAAAATAAGCCTGTTCTTGCTCTTGGTGGCTGTGTCCTGTTGACCACATCAACTGGCAATACATAAATTAGACTGGATTCAAAGGAGAAATGTACAGTGTCAAGGCCAGGATTCCTGTTTAAGCAGAGATAAAATCTGTTGGTGTTGTGCAGATGAACCTCTTGATGGTTAAGCAGAGGCAGAACCCTTTAGAAGATCCCAGTAAAGAATATTTTCAATGTTTCTCTTGGAGTCCCACCTCTCACCAATACTCCAGGGCTGGCAGACTGTATGATACTGTAAATCAAATGTGAATGCCCTTATCCTGTCTCTGCTGTGGTGAACTCTGTAAACTGAATTCACAAGCACCATGGCAAGTTTCCAGCCTCACCTAAACATTTAAGCAATCAGAAACTGCAAAAGGATGGTTTAAGATTGCTTCTCTTTTTATCAGAAGTGCAGCACTGAGTAATGAGACTGTCAACAGAAACTGACAAACCTTGCTGTGGAAGCCAGAATCTCTTCACTGATATTGGTACTTCATACAGGACTCTGTGAGGAGCTCCTGCCCAGACTTCTTGATGCATTTTGCATTTTCAATCTCAGCCATCACAAACATTTACAGAGGAACTTAGTGCTCAGTGCAATTGGCCACAACTCCTTGGAATATTTCTGGGAATAGCCTTCATTTGTAATTTGCCAGTAATTTCTCACCTTTAAAATGTTAGCAAATTGAATAATGACAATATTTCAGATGCAAAGCAGAAATATTTTAGGCCTTCTAATGAGGATACTTTTTGGCCACAAGACCAGTGGCTTTGGAATTTTGTTACCTATTTTTCAGTGTTTTCTTTTGTAGCTATCTATTACTGCAGCTATCCAGAATTCACCCCTGTTAGTCCTAGATGAGTTACTCAAATAAAGAGCTGTAATCTGGTGGATTCTTCTGCTGTCCACATGGCTCCAGTAGTAGCTCCCCACCTGAGGATGTGATGATTTCTTCCTAGAAAGATAAAAACAATTAAAATATCAAAGGGCCAAGTCTTTTCCTGTCTTCTAAGAAAAGCAACTGATAGCAACAAATCACTCCACTGTAATTTGTCACCAATTACAAACACACATTTGATAAAATAAGTACAGGCCAGCAAACAGATCCCATCAACTATTCATTTCCTTCATGCTTTATCTCACACAGCAGTAGTAATTCTGCCAGTATCAGTGAATCAGCTGGTGTAGCAAAAAGGCTGAGATCTGTACTGCCTCCAACTGCTACACTACTTCAGGAAAGCAGCTACAGACACCTCTGAAGGATGTTCTCCAGGGTTAATCCAGCAGACATATGCCAGCCAAACTATGCTACATCCACAGACATGGGGCTGAAATAAGCTTCCTCAGGCAGACTGAGCAAGAACTCAGTGTTGAATGCTCACCCACAACAGTAACAGCTTCCTGATTACAGAGATGGAAGACAGTAACCTTGCTAGGGTACAGGCAGTCTATACAAACAGCAGCTATGCTCATTAATTAAATACTCACATACCAAGTCTGTCATTCCAGTAATCAATTACCAAGATGAATATAAAAAACTTACTGGAAAAGTAGAACATTTGGTCTTTGAACTTATTCCTAGAGTAGTTCATTTTTATTCCTGTAGAAGTTTAAGATTTATAGGTGTACCAAAATGAACCAGAATCCAGAACTATGTTGATTAAATTTATAATCTTTTATCTGAAAGCTCAGGTCCAAGTTATGGATCTATATGTGTGCCTAACTTTTTCAGAAGCTAAACTGAATTTGAGTGGAAATTTGGTGCCTGATTTCCTCAGAACACCTTCAGGCTCTCAGTTGTGGTTCATTCCCACTCACCACATAAGACTAAGTTCAGAAAGTGACTACTCAAATTAAACCCTTTTGAGAATGTTGAGGAAACAAATACAGAGACCTAGCAATGATTCTGGATGTGCTATTCCTGCTTTCCACACTGTATTTAAGCACAAACAATAATAAGGAAACTGCACACAGCCTTTTCTAAGTTTATTCTAATTGGAATTGCTCTCTAGGAGCAGAGGGGATGCTCCTTTAGCCAGAGCTCCTACCTGTAAATGCCTTCTTATCTGCATCTGTGCATGAGTCTTTTCTTTCCCTGACAAGGCCCTGCTTAGATTCTTTCCAGTTGTTCTGGATCTGGTGGGATGAAGAACTTGATTCACAGCATTCTGTGTGGTGGTGTGTCATCTGGGGCTCAGTGCTGGTAACACACTGATGTGCATTACCAACAGGATAGAGGCAGAAGGATGTGGGGGGTTTTGGCTTCTAAGGTGGCCAATGAGAGACAATTCCATCAAATTAGAGGAGGAGGTACTTTTTGGTCACATGGGACACCCACTGTTCTCCCATAGGGATATTTAATTTGTAGAAATAGAATGGCATAGTGATCTGTGAGGGGACACTAAGGCAACACTGCTGCAAGCTAGATAAAATAAAGCAAGATTTAAGAGAGAAAAGAAATTAGAAGACATACTCTCTGCTTAGTCTGTAAGACTGAATGCTGAAAGAAAGAAAAGCTGTGAAGAAAAGGAGGAGCAAAAAAATGCATGGAATTAGTTTGAGACAGGAGTGAGAAAAGGATAAAGAAGAAAGGGAATGAGAAAAGAGAAGATGAAGAGAAACTGTAAAAGTGGCTAATTAAAAAAAATAATTAAAACTGATTAAAATGGGTAGGGATGCAAGGGGATGAAAACAAACAGTGCTACCAGCAACAGTGCTACTGTTTGGCCCCAGGCTGGCAACAAGAAACAAAAGTTAGAGGCAAGGAATTCAAATCTATCTAAAGCCAAAGGCGAGTGGTACATTACTCCTGTAAGATTGTATTGGATAAAAATGACCCTTAGCATAGCCCTGAAAGAGAACCCTTCCATACATTCCCTTTCTTCACTGCAGGGCCCCACTCCTTCACTTTGGCACATTACAGCCCTCCCAACAAAGGCTGAACAGCACTGCCATTGCACTGAGACGTTTCCGTGGTGTTTCCAACCCAATTTTGCAGAGCAAAGAGGCTCAGAAAGCGTTAGCTCTGTCAGCCCTCAGTCCATTGGTAGCCCAGGGGAGTGTGGATGGCAGAAGAATCTGCTTAGAGCAGCCACAAATATATGCTGAAGCATGTGAGAGATGGAGGAAAACCCCCTGATTCACTGCAAAAGACAAACTATTCACTTTCCACCTGGTTCTCTGCAGAACACACGGGCACATTCCTTTCCCCTCTGTGGTTACTGCTGCTTCCCAGCGTGGGTTCAAATTCCAGGGCTCCTCTCTGCATTATTCATCCCTTTCCCTCAGCCCCGGATCTGCAGCCGGCGGGCGTTACCTTGTGAAAATCAACCAGGTCTGTCAGCGTGGCGTGTCTGTTGGGATCTACCCCCAGGAAGCTGTAGAAATCCCCCGAAGCATCCACCAGAAAGTGTTTGAAGCCGCTCTGCTGGCGGTAGGACAAGGCATAGCCCCAGATTTTCTCACTCACTCGCACCAGGAAGGTTCCTTCAGATCTGTTCATCAACAGCTCCTCTGCCTCCTGGCGGCTGATAATACCTGGCAGGAAAAAGAAAAAGCCCTGTGGTTATGCAGATAGCGGCTCTGTCAGCAAATCAAACGCAACAGCTACAGAGCAGAAGTGGAATTAAAAGGGTGGAGGGTTTACAGGAGGAGTTAGAGCTCTGGAGACACCACCTATGCTGTTTGCTTCTGCAGGAGCTCTGCTGGAGTCAGCTGGGGCATGCTCTTGAGTTATCTGGTGAGGAATTGCCTTTCCCCATCTCACTGCTTTGTCAAGGGAAGGGCACAAACACAACTGGCTTCTCACACCAGCAGTTGTGGACAAGTTGTTTAGCAGGCTGGCGTGGTGTGGTATTGCAATTTACATTTGCAGTACAGTGCAGATACTGGCAACTGTGTTGCAGCACTTCTGACTGTGCTGCCTTAACTGCTTTATAGGTCCTCAATAAAGAGTATCAAGCAAGTGCCAGGAGAAAAAGCATTTTTCTGCATTTGTAGATCCATACCAGAGGTGCATATAGATTAATTGGAGCACACAGAAAAAAAAAAAAAAAAAAAAAAATCCTTCAATTTAGAGAGCTCTGTACCAGAGATGGGTGTGGTAGGCTATTTATGCACAGGCCTGCACTTCTAGAGAGCATTATCACAGACAAAAATAAACCCCATAGATTACAGCCCTTCCCTTCTAGGACTTCTCGGGGTTAATAGCAGACTAATTGTCTCCTCCAGTTGAAAACTGTAGCCATGAGATGAACAGAGTACCAACATAATGAACAATAATGAGTTTATGCACCTGCTCTGTGACAAGAGAAAAAATTAGTTTGGGCTTTTTGTGGTATGTGACTCATCCTGTGTTCGTTTTCTCTATTAGCCCAGCTTACCTCTCTGGACAAACTGAATCTGGAAACACACTCACTCCTCATATCCTGGTCACCAAGCAGTTGCTGGAATGAATACAAATTTTGTATAACAAATTTATTTGTCATGGCAAAAGATGGGACACTAATGCAGATTTTCAGAATAAGCAAGAAAAAAGTTTAACAGAAATAGAGCTTTCAAGAATCCATCCATTTTATTCTTCTGTGTTGGAAAAATCTTCATCTCTTTCTGATCCTAGGACACACCACTGAAGTGGCTGGTACTTCTACTTGTAAACAGGGTATAACACAAACCCTATTCTGATCTACCCCATGTAAAAGGTGTGACCAGAACTGCACAGAGCACTGAACCAGGTCTTCCCATCCAGCTTGAGAGCCTGGTTCCCATTTGTCTGGTACACCTAGAGGACAGTAAACTCATGTCTTACCATCATCTGTGAAACACCAGATGCTCACTTGAATCAGGAACAGATGCTGAATTAGGCCACGCATGTGAACCTGGCACAAATGTCAAGAAATAAACATGTGCACATTCCAAAGTTACCCTCTGTGAAGCTAAACTTTCTCCAAACTGTACCTGTAATATTGAATGGAACTGCTGGTCATCATAGTGTTCTACACATGTCCCAGGGAGACTTCTATGGAGTCCAACTACTGAAAGGCCACACTGTTTTAGTGCAATAATCATCACAGCCCAGGGACTACCCATTTGTACAAAGGAGGGCCTACCTCAGACCAAAGCTTGAGATGCTCTAATTAAGCCCACAAGGAAAATGATGCCTCTGGGACACACAGGGAGGGACTGAGGAGAACTAAAAGCAAGCACTGTGTGGTGTTAGGAAAGACAGAAAAGCACCTCCTTTCAGTTTCTGTCTAGAGACATAAACTTCTTTTAGAGATCTACTTGGTACAATGATGAACACAAGGGCTCCACCTCAGTGGGGCTCAGAGGTCCCTACTGAAATATCCTGAGTGCTAAGGAGAAACATATCCAAATATACTGTGCTGAATGATGTACAGTTCTCTTTGCTGAAGGATATTACATCACCTGAGTGATCCAAAAAAACATGTACATGAGCCACCCTTGCATGTTCAGAGCATTCAGTGATGAACATCCATTACCAGCAAACATTACATTAATTCCAATAATAAGTATTTCTGCTGTAATTCTGGATTGAAACCACACTGCTAATGTTAAGCAGTGTTAGCCCTGCTAGGGAATGAGGTGGCCTGGACTATTTCCACCCATAAGAATAAGGGTTTTGTAAGGAAAAAAAAAAAGAGTTGTGAAAAAAGAGAGCTTTTATTATCTCATGCACATTACTCTTGGGATATTTGCAGGGTTTGAATGACTACCAATACCATATAATATGAAATTCATTTAGCATTGATTAGTTTAATGCTGAACAATCTGTTCACCTGCTCTCAACTCCCACTGTTAGATCTAAAACACTGCAGGCTCCCACATGATGGTATCTTCTCTGACAGACCTTATTTTTGTTCTGGATGCTTTATATCATTGAGTAGGTGAGAAATGCTACATTGCCCACGGCCAAGTTTTCTTTTTTTTGTTGTTTTAATTCTCTTTTCTGCTAAAGATGGTGTAATAAATTATCAGCCAGCTGCTTTCTTCCCATTTTCTCTCCTGATTCTGTTAACCGCTCATGAAAAACCATCTCTCTTCACCACCTCCTCCCTTTCTCTACTTCCCAGTTATTTTATTTTTCTCTGGTTCAATTCTTCAGTAGGTGGTGATTGCAACAATGAAAGTCTTCCACCATCCATTAAAAAAAAAAAAAAAAAAGTTATATTGTTCTCAAGACAACTAGAAAAAGAGTGGCACTGCTCACTCCTGAGATGGCTGCAGAGAAACAGACATCTGTGAAACTGGAAATATTATCCAGAAAAGACAACACTGATGCTTTGAAATTTCTCCCCTAATTTTTGCTAATCTCTTAAAAAAAAAAAAAAAAAATTAAAGAAAAAAGGCAGCATCTTCACTTGGTGTAAAGCAACATTGTGTTTAAATAAATACCTAACCATTTATCAGTTTATCACCAGTATCATCATTTTAACTCATCATGGGAGCAAACACACAACAGCATCTTTGGGCAGCAGTTGGCTACCCCTCTGAAACTCAGTCACATCTTTTACCCATTACACAAATCATTTCCCTCAGAGTAACTGGTGCTGTCCCTAACAAACTGTAGTTGAGCAGTGGGGTTTTGAATGGGAGAGGATCAAAGATGTCCCCAGCCCCTCTTGAAAGCACAGAAACCCCATGAGCTGACTGGAGTTTTAGCCCCTGCCCCCAGGTTCACTGTCACATCACACTACATGTCTCTACCTGTCCAAACATTCTCATTTTGCAATGCTCATCCCTGTTACCATTTTGGATTCTCAGCAGTACAGGCACATTTTGGAGGGCATTTCAAATCACAGGACATCCATCATCAATTAACACGTTGCTAATCACCTGCCTTTTGTTAAACACAGAGCCTGTGGTGACAGTTTGTAGATGACAGGCAAGTCTTAACATTTTTGGTTTAATTATGTTCTTTTTACTGCAACCAATCTTCCAAAAAGGACACAGAACACACTCTCTTTTAGAGCATATTTAGCTGACATGGAAACTGGAGAGTCCATGATGAATTTAGTGGGCACAGCTAAGCAGCCTTGATGCTGCCTTCCAAGTTTACAGCAGCCTCAACAGCAGAAAATGCTATTCAGAAATACTATTCACTACCTCAGGTTCCCACTCTTCCCTCAGCATTATCCTATGCACATCCTTGAGTGAATCTCAGGAGATTAAATGGAGAAATATTTGCTACAAAAATGCCAGAACAAGCATGAATTCACACTGGAAAAGCTGATAGATTTTTCCAAAGCCAGATTATGTAGTAGAAGTCTGAAATTATGTTTTGATTACACAGATAAAGCTACATCATGTCCATTGTTGTAATCTGCCAGAGGTCTAAGGTACCATGTGTAATAACAATGTCAATTTATAAAGATAATTTGGCTTTTAGTGATCAATATCTTTTTAATATGCATATGTGGATTTATATATGCCAAGAGGTCGCCTGGGATTGGAAGGACAGCAGGTACAAGCAGTGTTTGCCATTCTGCAACAGCAGCTATCTGCTTAGCTGACATTTTCCTCTCTTCATAATTTTTCATTAGCTTGATCTCCACCACTCCAGTGCAGGAGGTTGTACTCACAAAGCCAAAGCATCACAGATACTGGCATGAATAAATATTAATGAAAGCATTCATGCCCAAAGTGCTTTCATGACCATTATGAAAAGCCTTCTATTGAATGCAAAATTGATTTGTTGAACAATTATGAATATTCACAGGTAATCAATGAAGAGGAAAGAGACTTACCCTGTTTACACTACTTAAGACATCTAACCAGGGAAGCGTGTGATTTAGGTCACCAATCACAATTAGGAGCAGGGTCAGGAGCACAGAGAAGCCAATACCAGCATCCCTCTTGTTTTCAATGGGATTAGATCAAAGCCCATAGGAACACAAATATTCCTTGCAATCATTAAATGAATAATGCACATGCCAAAGGTCATATAGATACATTACACCCACAGCAAGTGCAAACAATAAATAAGTGAAGGCAAGGAATTATGAGGAATTAGCAGGTAACTCCTGAATAATATAAAGGATTGTGTTTGTCCAATTATCCAGGCTGATCTCAACAGCAATTTGAAAGATGGTGATAAAATGGCTCAAGGGTTAGTGGGATCAGTTTGCTGAACACCAGCTGATCCCTTCCAGGTTTTGGAACTGCATAACTGAGCTAGACCACTGTAACTGTGCCATTTGGAATAAGATATTTCCCAAAGGGAAATAAACACAGGAATTTTCTAAAAACTTCCATATAAATTTCCTCTATGAACTTAATTTTAGTGACCAAAACCAGATTACATCTAACCTTGAAAAAAAGGTGAAACTAATTTCAGAACAAATAACAATAAAAGCCTGAAAATTAATTAGTATAGAACAGATTTTAAGGTTTGTGGTGCTTTTAATTGAGACAGAAAGTTCTTGTTGGAGGACAGGAAAATACAAGTTTTTCTGCCTACACCATTATAACAACAGAAATCCCATAGTTGCAAGTAAAGATGCAACATACTTGAGACCAAAATATTAATAAAGGCAGTTTGGAAATAAATAATCAGAGAGGTGAACAGACCGTGGGGAAGGATTCCTCCAAGTGCAGGCAGTGTGGTTAGGGAGAGCTGGCAGTCTGTGTTAGCATGGCAGCATTAACTGAACCCACTGCCAGGAAGGGCTAGAGCAGCTTGGAAGAACACTGCTCTGTGAACTGAATGGACAGGGTCAGGTATTTCAGAGCCCACAGCAAAGGCAGATAGACACCAGGAACAAACACAAGCTAAAATGAAAACTGAAGCTGGGGAACTAAGGTTTAGAATAAATCTGACCTCTTTTAGATCCCATCATAAGGTTGGACAATAAAGGTTTGAAACAAATGTTCAAAGGGATGATACTGGCAATCAGCTCTGGCCTAGGAGAAGCTGAAAAACCAGCTGCTTCAACCACTCCAAAAGATCAAAAGCATGAAAGCAGGGAAGATGAAGTGATTGCTTCCCTGCAGTGCAGGAACAGAGCAGCTCTAGTTTATGCTCTCAAGGAAAAGCAGTGTCTACATCAATCAGAGAAATAGTTTTTCTCAGGTTGACTTTTTAAATTCTCTCCCACGGGTACAAGTCTGTGTGTGCATTTTTAAGATGAGCAAACACACTTATTGTGCATTGGGAACTGCACAATTCATCTACACAGCTGCAACATCTGGACTGAATACTTTGTTATCCTTGAGACTAGCAATGTCACATGGAATTTAAAAAGCACTGTTACCAGTTATGGTGGTTTATGGACTGACCTGCAACTGAAATAACCACAGGATAATGTGCATGGCTAGGTCACATCTTGTCATTTCTCCAGCTTTTACAGCAAGAATAGCAAGTGCAATTAACCACAGCAACAGGACCTTGCAGTGTGCTGTGCTGTTGAAAAGGTTGCATCCTCTCCTCCTTCCTTGTAGTCACCATAGGTTTTGGGATGGTGCAATACAACAAAGAGTGGAAAGAGGTCTCAATAGTATTGTGTGAGACAAGCTATAGCTCTGCCTCTGCTATTTCACAATAGAAGCAATAAAGACTGAGAAGCAAAGCAAAGGAGTAAATCAAAGAGGGCTGGTAATAGAAACAAAGCTGTTAAAGCTATTCACCATCTGCTGTTAATGCAGGATAAACTCACAGGGGACTAGATCTTCAAAAGACTTCTATTCCCATTTAGGCATCAAAATAGATGGCCAGCTTTTTAAAAACACAAAGCAAACAACAACAATAACAAGACAGCACAATAATTGTGGGGAGGTTTTCAAAGCCTGTCCACAAGTGTGATGGTAAGAGCCCAAGAGCCAAAGGGTGCTGACTTCCTATAAAATGCTTTTTCTACTTAGAGCTGGTGAAAATGCAGACATTCATGCTGTGTTGCATGTTGGTAATCTGATTTGTGTAGCACAGTATCCACATTACTAAGTCAGGGGCTGGTAAAACACCCATCTGAAATTCACTGACCATGTCACAGAGAGGTTGTCTGAGTACTCAGTGGTCAGCGTAGGGCCAGCCTCCTCTCTGAGCTGCAGGCAAAGAGAAGTGATGCTGGTTTTGGTGCCTCTAGAGAAATGACTCTGTTTATGGAGCCTCTGGAGAAGCCTCTCTTTGTTCCATGTTGTCAGCTCTTCTTCTGCTCAAGCTGAGGAGCAATGCATGTCACAACACAGCTCAGAGAGAAACCTACAAGCAGGAGTCCACTTGCTACCCATTTTTCACCATGATGGGTTTTTTTTCTGTGACTGGCAAATAAGAAAATATTTGGTTTTGTTTTTGGTTTGTTTGGTTCAGTGTTCACCTCAGCTTCTCCAGGCAAACAAAACACTTGCATTCATGCAGTTGTGTAAGCTACAATGGAAAAAGAAGTGGAAATTTGAGCTTGTGGACATCATCTGCAAGCTCCTCATTTGTGTTTGTTGCCTTGTTACTTCTCATTTAAGTTCTCAGATTGTGCTGAGTTTGAAAATGAGAGAGAGAAATCTTCTGGTATGCAAATGAGATCTAAATCAGGGAAAAAGATGAGAAACTGATCTGTGAGAGGAGAGGATGAGAACACAAAAGACCTCCTAGGATCAATTCATCCTCTCCTAACTCCATCCAAGCCCCTGTTCCTTTTGAATCCTCCTAAGGTCAGCATGGACATGGTAAGACACAGAAGACAGACCCTCTGCCAAACCAACTGCACAGAAAACATGAAGCCCAGAGTGAGGCTTGTGTTTGCTTTAGATCTCTGTAAAAGGGCTAAGCAGGGGAATTAATTCAAGGCAGACTCTTTGGAGCTCCTGCCTGGCCTTGTACAACTCATTCTGAGGCAAGACTGCTGGATGGCACTGCAGAGGGACCAGCTGGCCCAAAGGCAAGAGCAGCACATGGAATAGCACTGCTAAATAGCCTTGGCTGGGATAACATTCCTGCAGAGACTTGGTTTCCAGGAGCCCATTGCTGCCTGATGAACAGTTGCTGAAGAAGAGTTGGGAGGTTCAGTTCTGAACACCCAGAAATGGAGAAAACTTTGGGAAGTTGTGGGGAATTCTCTCCTGACTCGAAGGCTCTTTCTAAAAACAATTTCAAGAAATATTCGTATAAAAGTAGAAATTCTTTGCAATTGAAAAATCCTAAGTCACTGGACACTAAATGCTGAAAGCAACAGAACCAGAACTGAGGGTGAGTTCTCTGCTTTGCCATGCCAGCTGCATTTGGAACTTAAAACTCTACCCACCTGCTCACTCAGTGCACATCAGTGTTAACCTTTCCACTTGCCCTAAGTGGAAGACAAGCATGACAAATTGCAAACATTAGCACTCCTGCCACTCTCAGAGTGCTTTGGAAAACAGA
This sequence comes from Corythornis vintsioides, assembly GCA_025447755.1. NCBI lineage: Eukaryota > Metazoa > Chordata > Aves > Coraciiformes > Alcedinidae > Corythornis > Corythornis vintsioides. The sequence goes on along the minus strand of JAOEGS010011254.1, from coordinate 20,977 downwards.
ACCCAACATGTTTCTTCAGGTTTTTTTCAGCTTGCTGCTTCTCCCTTTGCTGAAGTATATATGTTCATTTAACCACCAAGAGTGTCTCTGAAAAACAGTGCCAGAAGAAATAGTTGTACTTGCAAAGCAACAGGCATTTAATCACAGCAACAAACACCAGCCAAGCCCAAAACTTCAACCTAGCAGGATAAACTATGTGCAATCCTTCAAAACAGCACACAGATTTTACTGGCTCCAAAATAAGCATTACTGACTGGAGTGTGGAATATTTTACAACACATGTAATTTCATAATACCATTATAATAATAATTAATAATAATTAATACCATTTAAATAATTGAATGCTAAAAACCAGACAATATTTTTATTTCAGCACCAGATCCTGTACTACACATTTTAATATAGTGATGTTTGTTCAAGAATAAAATGTGTCTTTCTGTCCTCAAAGAGTTCTGACATGAGGAAACCATGGCATGCTAAAAACAATTTGATATGGTTGTGCTTACAGTATTGATGTGTAAATCATTTTGGATGCTTCCTAATTGTGAATACATGGATGCTTAGACAAACAATCAATTGATGTTTGCAAGTGCAGGCTGGATTCTTTGTGTATCCAGCCCTCCTCCTAAAAGAGTGGCCACATTTAAGGATGTATAGAACAGTATAACAGACCAATAATGCACATTCATTTTAAAAGCCCACTGTGGTTACTTCACCATTTGCATGCTCTGTCATGAATATATCACTTGGAGAAGAAAACAGGGCATTTTATTCCATGCCCATGAAATTCCTCATGTCTAAGCTGTGACTATGATGCTGAATAAACAATATAATACATCAACATTAACTGGCACAACAGTTAGGGCCTGATTTGCTTTTGCCTTCTACACTGTGCAGTCATCTATTCTGGGGCAGCTTTGTGACCCATTATATCCATTTTTTCATCATGTAATTGAGTACAGAAAATACAGAGAAATTAAAATACCAGGCCCTTGGCCACACAGACTGGACTGAGACAACCAGCTGCCAAAAAGCTTGCTAATAATAGTAATAAATCACTGAGAATTGTAATATGCTATGATTTCATATCAAAAGGAACAATTTAGACACCAACACTGAGTCCTAGTGCAGTTTTCCTGAGCTGTAAATACCTATGAAGCACAGCCACTGGATTCACTAGATGATGAAAAGGAGCAAATGACTTAGGTGATGGGAAGCTACTGGCAAATTTCATCAGGCCAAGTGAGAAGGAGCAAAATGAACAAGAAGTTAATTGCACAGGATGCTGCAAGATGCAGAGATTGACTATAAACAGACAAAGAAAAGCAGAATTGCCTGTATCACTGCCTCTTAGGGGAACTCCTGCCTTTTCCAGAGCATCTCCAAGATCCATATCAAAAACCTCAAAGCCAGGTGGGAAGAACAGCACTTTTGGTCAGGAGCTAAATGATAAAAAGCCTGCAATTTGTCATGGTTTAATCTCAGAGAAAACCATCAGCACCACTTTCTCATGCTCATCTCTGGGGGAGGGGAATAAAACCAAAATACTCAGGCACTCTTTCCTTATCCACATTGCCACAAAGCCCATCAAATCACATCAGTGTAAAGTCTTCATTACAAAACCAATGTATGCTTAAGAATATAGTCTATACATAAGTTTTTCACTATTTTGGTGAATAAAGACCAAGGTCAACATTTCAAATTCAGACTTCCAGACTGAATTTGTTGTCTTTGTTAGAAGGTTGACATATTCTATTTGGGTGCAACATAGCAACCAAAAATATAGATTACAACTTTAGGAAAACAGAAAATTTACCCTAGCCCTATTTAGAATAAAACTTAAAAAGCATTTTAAGAGCATCTGAAAAAAAACAAAGATTCATGCTGGTGGTATAGAAAGGAAGGCAATTGGAGTGGTTTTTGGCTAGCAGATGTCACTGATGCTTGTATGGATCCAAACAGTTTTCTGTGAGATGCATTTCTGCAGCAGAAATAATACTGAATAAACACTTCAGTTACTTTCTATAAAGGCAAATGTTGAATTTATGTGAACAAACATCTTGAACAGCATAACAAAATGCACAGCTATGTGGGAAAGGTTTTGTGCTTCTGCTGGCTAACAACAGAGAGGTGATATCTAAGTTGATCCTGATTTTGAGCATTATGAATATCCAGAGCCTTCTTTGGGAGTCTTCCTGGCCTATTGCTAGTCCAACTGGCTTTATTTTCTGCTAGCACTGATTTGTCATTCAGAACACTGGGAGTGCATGATGAAAACAATTCCATTAATTTAGTGGTCTCACTATAAGGGCATTTGCTCAATGAATGGACACTAAAATGCCTAGAAGTTAATTGAGTTACATGGCAGTAAGCAAAATCACATTACAAGCTGTTCATTTGCTGGAGTTGCTGCTGTTTTCCAGTGGCCTTTTCATATGGATACTGACTTGTATTGATGTACCTCTGCTGTTCTATTTTGTTGTTTGGGATTTTTTTTATTGGACAATATGGAAGTTAGATTTTGATTCTTCATTGCATCCAACAGGACTCACTAAATCTCATTTGACCTTCAGCTCTCTAAGCAGCAAGAGTTGGCTCCATTCTAGCTCAGCCCTGGAAAGGCAGCTCACACCTCACTCAGGTGGGCTGGAAACTCCTGTTAGATACCAGTTTATAGCCAATCTGACACACCAGCATGTACACACTGAGTAGATATCAGCTGGCAATGGCAATTATGCAGTGCAATTGGCTCTGCAATCACCACAACAACTTGTAAGTCTCAAGTGCCAAAGCTTTTCAGACTTTAATGATAACCTTCTTGATTGTGAATTAGAAGAAAAGCAGTTGAATGCATTCTCTATTTGTTTTTAAACAACAAAAAAAAGTCCTTGGTTATTAACAAAAATACATCCCTCCCTCAAAAATAATTGATCAACCCATCTCTTTTTTATAAGGAAATTAATAGATCCAAAAAATAGGAAGACTTTACCTGCATAGATACACATTCATGTGCCCATGATGGTCTTCAAAAGCACGTGTGTCTTGCAGCTTACCTAGAGCACAATAACCTCCTAAGTGTTGAAGAAGCTGTCAAGATACATTTCCCATAAACCTAAATGTCAACTGTAACAGTAAAGATGACAGTGTCAGCAGAGCTCACTCAACAGGAGAAAAATAAAACTCACAGCTGACATGGAGCCCTGGAATTCAAATTTTACACCTGATGTTACAAGAGATAAATAAGCAGAAAATACACTGTGTTCTGTGCTTTTCATGCTTTTTTTCATAGGTTTAGGAAAGTGGGTTTGCCTCAAATATATTCCATTTGTGTAAGGTTTAAGAATGCATGGATTTTTTAGGTACATTAGAAATTACATCCAAAATATATTTAAATAATCTGTAAGAATCACTGAGCTTAAAAGAAATCTTTCTACATGCTTTTTAATTAAGCAATCATTAGAACTTTTCTTGCTAAAAGGGATACAACTTTAAATCATGCTTTATCTGAAGCATTTTCCTATATTCAAATAAAAATAGCAGTTCCAGATAGATTTCTACAAAGCAGTTTGATTGTGGTATTTTCTGTAATTACCTAAGAAATGACACTTTATCCAGATTTAAAAAAAAACCATACCTAGGGATAAATATTGATAACTCATTTTTCTCTCCACATACTTGGTTAGATTTGGGAACTTGAAGCTAACTTTGTTAATTACAGTGCTTTCCAGCTGCTTGCATCATCCTTGCATATTGATTTAGTGTGCTGGTCCTTGGGGGAAAAACTTACCTTTAATCACTCAAAGTGAACCAGATACTGAAGCTGTTCAAAGTCAAATGAGAGAAACACTGGATAATAAAAACTTCACACCTAATGAGCAGCAGTATAATAACCATGTGCAGCTCTTACAATAAACCAGTTCTGAACATCCTCTGGGGTTTGACCCACTTCTCAGTTAAACCACTGAAAACCAGTCACTAAACAGCCCCATTTCCCACCAACACTGGAATTCAGGGGAGCTAGCAGCTAGGCTCAAACTCACAGCAGGATCATCTGAATTGTGTGAAGCCACTATTAAGCAGGAACAGCTTCCACAGAGGGACCAACTTCTTCTGAGGTTCTGAAATAGTTACAAACACAAGAGATTTTTTTTTTTTACCTTAATTTCTAACTCTTGCCCTTTACTCTGCTCTTGGGAGACCCTTCCTGGAGTACTGTGTTCTGCTCTGGAGGTCTCAGTACAGGAAAGACATGGACTTGCTCAAGTAAGTCCAGAGGAGGGTAACAAAGATGTTCATGGGGCTGAAGTACCTCTCCTCACAGGGGAGCATGAGAGATCTGGGATTGTTCAGCCTACAGGAGAGAAGGTTCTGGGGGAACTCCAGAACTCAAAGGGAGCCTACAGGAAATCTAGGGAGGGGTTCTTCATCAGGGAGGGTAGTGACTGGACAAGGAGTAACACTTTTAGACTAAAAGAGGGTGGATTTAGAGTAGATATTAGGAGTAAATTCTTCACAGGAACAGATTTCAACAGAAGTTGTGGATGCTCCTTCCCTGGAAGTGTCCAAGGCCAGGTTGGATGGGTCTTGGAGGAACCTGGTCTAGGGAAAGGTGTCCCTACCTGTGGTAAGGAGGGTTGGAACTAGATCATCTTTAAGGTCCCTTACAATCCAAACTATGCTATGAAACAAAGTCTGGAAACAGAGCCTTTCATTTAAGTTAAATTTCATCAGTGGGACTATTCCAGTTTACATGACAGGAGAATCTGGGCACAGACAGCACGTGTTGCAGGATCATTTTGTTGCTACCACCACCTTAGCTCTCAAAGCTACCCTATAACCAGTAATATGGTTGAGAGGAAAGAGGAGAGGCAGCTCTGTCCCCATGACTAATGCAGCTACTTTCTTGTACGCTGATTTGAAGTATCTATAAATGTTTGCAGCTCACTTTAAGTACAAAAGATTCTTTTTATCAAGGACACTGGAATAATTTACAACCTCCACACGTACTCATGAAAGACCCATGCTGTGTTCAACTGTGAGAAGCAGTGGTAACAGCAGTAGCAAGTTCCATGGAATGATATATTCCATATAATTTAGGTCTGAGCCCTCCCTGCCATGGATTAAGGACTATTGTGTATTACACTGCAGAATGCTCATCTTGAACAGAGGGCTAGGGTATGATCCAGTCAGAGCTGATGCTAATCACCATACTCATTTGCATAGCTCTTGGAGTTTTACCTCTTGAGAGGTTGATTTGACAGTCCCATCCACTGCAAGGCCAGGAGAAGGAGGAAGAGCTGACCTTTCTGAAGTCCAAGAGGGAAGAAAGGGAGCTGTCATTCCACTAACTCTGCAGGGGAAGGACAAATTTCTGCTTCCCACAGTCCACCTCATCCAGCCTCCACACCAGCATCACACAGTGAAGCTGTACACACAGGTTAGCTGCTTAGAGTCACAATATCTCTTCCCTTTGTTTATGTGTCATCTCCTCCTGTTTATGACTCCCATGGTGAAAGCAGTTTGTCACAATCAGCTCCTAACTGGATGAACTGGAGTTGAGCTAAGGCAGAAACATGATTTTACACAGCCTTAGGCTTTTCCCCTGTGCAGGACCACACACCACACCTGCTGATACCCTCCCTGAGAGATGTGCTTGCCTGGCAGGACAAGTGCATTGTTTCAAAGGAACTGTCCAACTAGGAACTTATCTTTTGCCTTGAGGCTGGATCAATAGGACTGTGGTTTCAATACTTCAGGACCAGTAAGAAGGTCAGCTGCTGGGAAATAAGGAAGATGTTATGAACTTTGAGCCTGCCAAGTATTTGCTGTGCTTTAAACCAAAAATACTGCAGATAAAAGAATTATTGTAATTTAGCCTTACAAGCTTGAACCAGAGGGAATGGATTCCAGCTGCACCAGGGGAGGGCTAAACTGGGCATTAGGGAAACATTTCTCAGAAAGAGTATCCAGAGCCTGGCACAGGCTGCCCAGGGAGGGGGTTGAGTCCCCAGCCCTGAGGGTGTTTAAGGGTCATTTGGATGTGGGTTTGAGGGCCATGGTTTAGGGGTGAACTGTATAGAGTAGAGTTAATGCTTGGACTGGATGATCCCAAGGGGCTTTTCCAACCTGAATGATTCTATGATAAGTTGAAGAAAATATATGGAAGCCTGTAACACAGGAAGTGTGTTGTTTTAAGTGCGTAGGCAAGGACCAAGAGCTGGAGGCAGGGCTGATCAAATTAGATATGGACTAACATGAATCAGGATATCAGCAATTCTTCCAAGACTCTAAGAGTTCTGTGCAGGACATCTGTGGTCTAGCAGAGGAGGTGGTCTGGAGACACCCAGATGCAGCATTTAGAGGTACACAGCATGAGCTGGCTGGCTGGTGCTGGTAGCAACCTACATCAAAGGGCACAGAGAAGCCAACCAATTAACACAGCCACAATGGACCCTGGAGGAGAAAGCATGGTCCACTCTGTAAGGAACAGGCTGCAGTGTATGTAAAAGGGTACCACAGCTCAAAACTCAGTCTGCTAGACAGATGAACAAGGCCTTCTGCATTCACTTGGGTCACCACAAACATTTGTCATCCTTTTTTCCAGTCTTAGCATAAACAGCCTTTGAAGATGTCAAGGATTTTTACTTGAATCTAACGTTCCACTGTTACTGTCTCCTTAGAAACACAACACAGGGCTGTAATGTAAAATTGCAGGTAAATACATTAAGCTACCACAATGGCTTACTAAATGAAATCATAATTGCTCATGCTGTAATAGTATCACAGGGAGAAGAGTATCTTAAAGTGTTTTAAATAAAGGGGCAAGGAGTCTTTAGAAAGTTAATGTGATTTGATTTTCAATAGCAAAATATTTTTTCATTAAGAGATTGAAGTAAACTTTGAAAAAAGCTGGTGTTTATTCTCCAGAAATGGAAAGAATTACCTGGCACAAACCTGAAAGGATGATTTTCAACTTTGACTAGTAGTGCACTGTATGGGCCCTGCCCCTGACCTGTTTGAATCCATGAAACCATTAACACTGCTGCAAACAAACACGTTTCCCCTGCATGGGCACATGCTCTTTATTACTCTCCTTTTTCCTGTCTGCAATACCTTTTCAGAAATACTGCTGCATTCTATCTTTAGAATGCAGCTTCCAGTTAAAAAGCAGTCAAGAAGGACAATGTATTGTAAAGGAATAAGAAAGCTCATTTCACATTAGCAATTAGCCTATTTACATTAATTATTCAATTGCCTCATTCTACAATTTCCCTGCAGTTCTTTTGTGCTTCCTTTCTCCTTGCAGCACCTTACAGCTCACATTACCTCACTGGGATACTTTGCTCCCTTCCAAGGGGAGCCATGAGCCTAAAACATTTATTTTGTTTGCTAATAACCTGTCTGTGTAGACACTTTGGAACTGTAATGGCACTAGAAAAACAATTCCAAAGCCTACAAAAGAACTGACAGACTGAAACAATCATTATGACCTAAGTGGAATGACTTAGCATATGAAGGATCATCTTATTTCTCAGCAAACAGCATAACTCTTCTCCTTGCTTAAGGAAGAACCTGAGAACTGAGTTAGAGCTGAAGAATTATCTTGGATTTGTCATGTGTTATGGATCTGACTTGGCTTTGAGACACCCATAATCTGGTACCAGGATCTAAACAACTCCAAATACTGTACTATCTTTGAAAAATACTATCAGAACACCCAGTAGATGTTAGATATGTCCTGGAAATATTAAAAAAAAAATGTTCCATCTCACAGCAAGTAAAAAAATGACCATGGCTCCACTATGTGTAAATCCACCTACATAGAGAACACATATAAAACTGCCTGGACAAACTGGTTTGTGTACAGTGCCCCACTAAAACCTGGATGTGGAGGTTAGAAACCTTACTGCTTTATATCTATTTCCAAGTGAAACTGCAGTACTGTTACCATTTAAAAGCCATGGTGCAAACCCAGAGTGAGCCTATCATCAGTTCCTCATGTGCTAGGCACAGCATTGCCACCCTCACAGCAAGCCCCAGAACATTTCCAACAGAGGGCTGTGTGATGAGTTGTCCAAACTTCTTCCAGATGAGATTCCCAACAGAAGTAACACTCATTCCTAGCAACCTTTTTGGAGAAATCCAGACAGGTTAGGAAAGCTGTTTAATACTAAATGAATGAGGCACTGCTTATTAACACAAAATCAGCAGGTAGCAGCAACCTCTCTCTCTCTCTCTCTCTTTCTCTCTCTCTCTAAAACAGGTTGACAGAGCAGAAAACAGAAAAATCCACCTTTTTGATAGAGTAAGACACAGTCTTCTAAATCTATCCTCTTGAAAGTCTAATTTCGTTAATCTTTCCTAGACAATTGTTAAAATACATTTTGATATCCTGTAATTCTTTTTCCATCTCAGACTTCCTCTTCTTGATTTACTTGTGTAAATTAGAGATGCAGAACTGTCCCGTAAATGTGGGCAAGATAACAGGTACATTGTAATTGTCAATTTTTTCATCTTAGCTATTTTGAGCATCTGAGATAGGAACTGTCTGATTCCATTCCAGATGTTTCTCAATCCCAGGATGCTTTAGATATCAAGCTTTGTAAACAACTGTTGGTTTGGTTTTTTTTTTTGATGCATCTTTCCAGGCCTGTGTAAGACAGTGGAAAAGCTCTCAATTCAGGACATTTTTAACAAGATCTTGTATCTTTTTCTCAATAGAGTACTCCATCCTCAACAACTCCAATCAACAACAACTTTAGAAGGGAAAGAAATTCTCAGACTCTAGGGGCTCATTTTACTTAAGCAAAGAATCTGTGAGTTTTCTCAAACAGAAGTACAAGGTGGATAATGATAAAGCAGTGACTTAGAAAGCAGACTGTTGAATATCAAGAGTGCTGTACTTTTGCTGGAGTCACACCACTTGCTTTACATATTCCTAACATGCAGTTATTAAATGATTGGAAGGTTATTCTTCAAGAACAGAAGAACTTGTGCTTTTATGTTCAAAGCAGCAAACTGAGTTCACTCTGAGCTGTTTTTCAAACCAAATCCATGCTCTTTCTGTGTCCCTTTGAAAATACTACAGCACAAGCTATATTCCCCATAGTTTAGCTATACCAATGTGTGAAGTGTTGCCACTGCTGTTCAAGAACTCGAAATTAGTAGACTTTCAAAAATATTCAGTCTTGAATCCTTTAGTGAGAGAATCTGATTTTTCAGAACTATTTAGGGCTGTTAGATTTTCCTATTGAAAATAAGCTTCTTCCTGAAAGCTGCATTAGCCATCTGAAATTAAACCTGATCTATGAACATGATCCTGATAAATTAAAAATTGTCTTCCTTGGCTGCCCTGACCTCAGGAACTACCCAGCCTCTGCTTCTGTCAGCCTTTATCGATCTATGCTTCAACTTCTCTGATCAGCTTCTTCACAGCTTGGCACTCCTTTGGTCAGTAACTGCTCTGCCACCCGGGCTTCCCCAGATAAAGCAGCTCTCCACAATAGGAGCCATGCTGGTGCAATTACATTTTAAAAGGTACAGCCTTTAGGGCAACTACCTCATGTTTCCAGACCTGTGAGATCAGCCTCTGAACTTTCCTTTCAACCTGAAGGCAAGTGGAGATCTGATAGTGCTAGAGAAGATGCTTAGCAAACATGCAGCCACCTCAGTGAACAAATACCTCACTTTGTACCACCGTATTACACTCACCACACACTTGAGACATCCTTTTTTACATAAACAACATTCACAATCACAAAACACTGGTCTCAATTAAAGCTGGGGAAAGAGTCAGACCAGCCCCCAATGCAAGCAGCAACACTCTTGTGTGTTCTGAAGAGAAAAATCACCAAATGCAGGACAGAGCAAAAAGTCTGACACCTTTAAAACAAAAATACCCAAAATATCAAAAATAGCTGTTGACAAAGCAGTGGGAATGAAAAAAAAATAAAATGCTGAAACATATTTCTTGCAAAAGAGAAAGGTGAAAGGACAAGGAAAGACAGAGCAAACAAATGGCAATACCATGTTTCAGCCACCAGCATCCTTTTGTTAAATACTTAAGGGAGTGAGAGGCCACTGGTTTTGTTGCCACCTGGAATTCAGTCCCAGTGTCTTATCCCTGCAGTGAACTGGAAACTACAAATTGCTATTGTCTATGGTAGCTTGGCAGAACTCTCCAACACACAGGGAAGGCTGCTCACTTTCTCTTTACTTGGCATGGGTTACAGAGTTTTGAACAGAAAATTCCAGTTCAAAGCTGAGCTTGACAAAACAAGAAGCATGTCTCTCTCTAGCCCTTTGGGAGAAAGAGTTCACCACCAGGATCTTGGCAGAGGCTGTTCTGAATTCAGAATTACAATGAAGTTTAATACATCATGTTAACAACATTAGGATGCCCCTGTGAGTCAGATCCATCTGCCCACATTTCTCAGTTAGCAGGTAAGGGATCAGAGCACAACTCTGAACTTTCTGCTTATCAAACTCATCAGAATTTAACAAAATTTGAAGGCATAATTCTTTTCACTCAAACCTAATGCCACTTTTAATACCAAAGAAAACAGCTGGGGTTTGTATGAAAGATGTAGACACCAATTGCCTTATTCCCAAGACAGTCTCAGTGACACCTTAATCACTTTCTAGTTCAGGCTGAGAACTGAGCATTAAAAGTGAACACAAGCCACTTGAACAAGGTTCATTGCTTCCTAATCCAAATGAAGATCACCTGGTTTTATGGTTTCTGAAGGCATTAAAGATGGTTTGAAGATATAAATAACATTTTTAAAAAGTATTTGATTCTTTAGGTGCTTTTTAAAAATATCCTATATTGAAGGGGTAAACACTCCAGGTTTTGGCAGGGTCCCTTACTCAAACATAGCAAAAACAGAATTTACATCCAAAATTCAGCTGAAAGTTACAGTTTATATCTTTAATGTGTTAATTTTTTTTTTTTTAAATCAGGAAAACAATAAAAATATGTTAACGGAGTTTAGATAACTGATGATAACTTTGAGATATAAATTGAGATGGTGGAAATTAAGCTGAGATTCATTTAAGAAGCAACTTTATATGAATAAAGGCTCAGATTTGAAGACTTTCTTTACTACAGATTTTACCACTCCACTCCAAATGAAACATTCTGGAGTTATTCTTCAAATGAAGACAGCGGAAAACTTCAGGTGCACTCAGGATGTTAAATGTTACCCTGTTTCATATACCATGGAAACCACACATATTTTAGAACAGACTTTTACGACTGAACGTGGTAGCTATGCCAGAAACATGAGGGTAAAGATATTTTTGCATTATTATTATTTGGAGCTCATTCTTTTAGCCAAATGCATCTGTCTCAGGCCTTCATCTCTGTGTTAGGAAGCAGCATTTATCATTAGTACCATTTGAAAAGACTGCATCAGCTAATGCTTAACTACAGCTAAAAAACAGAACCACCTGGCAGCCAAAGCAGGTCAGCAAAGGTCTGAATCTGTAACAAAATGCTATCTACAGCTCTGTTGTACAGGGAAAGCAGAATGGATGTTTACCATGGAACCACTGAGCAATCCTGTTGGTGTTCCTCTCCAGCCCAGCCCGGCGAGGGATCTGCTCCTCCTTGAACCAACGAATGATGACGTCGCGGGAGAAGGGTCGGGAGGGACGTTCCCAGATGTTGCTGCATTGAAAGGCAACACAGCAGAGGCACCCAGAGAATTAGCAGTGTGTGAAACAGCTCCACAAGAATGTCAATCTTTCAGAAACTCAAAAATAGGTTGAGTTTTTAAATGGAAAGCAGAATAATTTGATTTGACGCTTGCAATGGAAACTAAACATTTTCTTAAGCACGGAACTTAAACTGAAAATAAATTCACCACAACAGATGCAATGAACATTTCAGTCAGCTTTCCTTCACCACCTCATTTTTATTCCAGTGTACAAATTGACAAGCAAAGTTGTTTGTTTTTTTTGCTCATTTTCACTGGCAAGAAATGTTAAATAAGAATCAGCTAGAACAGGTTGTGTATCCAACCCAGTGAGCATGACAGAGGGAGTGCTTTCAACTTTTGTGTTCCCTTTGCATTCTCTACCTGCCACCCTCCCAAACTGTTTCTACTGCTTTCTATGCATTGATATTTTAGCTAGTGGGAGGCAAATCAGGTAAAATATGTGGAAATTCCACCCAGCTACCCCAAGTAAGGACCAAAATATATCAAATGAAAGTGTGTCTGCATTCCAATTAATTTGATAAGAGTAGTAGATGGGAGGTTTTACAATGGATTTTTGTGTAGTCTGAAATCCCATGGGATTCTGGGTGCTCAAACTGTTGGCATACATTTCTGAATCTTCATCACTCTTCTTCTTCAGATAAATTGGATGAAGGCTGGTGTGGGGCTGGCTGCTTGTACTAGAACTTAACTCCTGCGTAGTGGGACACACTTCACAGTGCCCAGCACAGCAGCTGGCTACTGACTTCTCATCTGTCCCTCTCCACCTGCCATGGACCTGCCAGTTAATTTTTTACATCTCTAGACAATGTAATGCAGACTTATTGCTGAAAATAGAAGGTAAGCTCAGAAGTCACCAAACAGCATTAAACCAATTTGTGAGATAATCAAGAAGTCTCAAAATCAATCAAGGTTCTGCATTTTGGGACAGCAAGGTGCTCTTGAGAAAGGAATAAAACCAAAAAGATAAATGCTGTCTGCTTGATGATATGCATCTGAGTCCCTCCTTTCAGCTTGTCTTACTGTTACTAAACCAGTGATTGATTCTCTTAATAAAAAAGTGATAAAGCCCCCAGTGAGTGTAACAGCTATTGCTAAATTACCCACACACAGGTGAGTGAATTGGACCAATATTCATAATACAATTTGAAGATGAACCATGAGTGAGGGGACAAAGTGAGAATAGTTATGGACACACATGAAAATAAATAAAAAATATAAACTACATGTGATTCCTATTTCTGCTTTTTTTCATATTTCTGGTTTTTAGTGTTTTCTAGAAAGAAACAAGAAACCCTTTAAATTCCAGGGCCCTGCAAATCATTCTCATTTCTTAACTCACTCCTAATTCAGTTTAGTTTTGAACAACTTGTCAAACTGATATTTTTTTTCTGCTCTGGGCCAAATCTGAAAATTTCTGTCTTACTTTCTATGCAAGTATTATGGTTGAGCTTGTCCAGTAGGGCCAAGAAGAAATACAGCATAGAAGTAAATTTTAAAACACAACAAAAACACCACAGTAGGCAAAAGGATAAAAGTGAACAAGCAGGTGAAAGAGATCCATTGGGAAGAGAATACTCAGCAAAATATGACAGACAATAGGGAAAAAGAAATCAAATGGAAGCTCTCTAAATTATGTAGAAATTATAATAAACAGAGATCTCAGAAATAATGCTATTTTCATGTGACTTCTATCTCAAGAACTACAGGTGCTACGCTTCATGCTGAAAACCTTAGAGATAACACTGCACCCTCCTTCCCTTGAGGAAAATGAAAAATAAACCAACAAAAAATCTGTCTCACACTGGTGGTGAATAACAACATATTGAGCATCTCCTCCTTCACCTCCCAGGTCACTGGCAAAGTAAAACTTTAGAAACACATCTGCTCCTGCCTTACCATACCAGTGTGAGGTGTGAAAAGTTGAATTATATGCATTAAAGTATATTCACTATTAAATCACATGTTTATAGCAACTTTTGTTTTGCATGATACCTTCATAATCAAGTAGTGGAGAGACAAATAGGAGCCTTAAAGAGATAATAAAAATTCTACCTGTTCTTTGTAGTACAAACAGCTTAGAAACAGACACATTGTATTGAACATGAGATAGATAATAAGAATATTTTTCAGCTTTTTCCAGGCCCTTTTAAAAAAGGATCACATCTAGCACCACCAAATTCTATAGTAAATAACCTCATCTCAGAAGGTCAGAACTTCAGGTCAAAGTTATGAACTGTCTTTTTCAAAATCTGCTGCTTTTACTAGTGACTTTATTACTTCAATTTCAAGAAGACTATGTAGTTGGGAAAAATGAGAGAATTCCTTTGACAGGTTGATTTGACTGTAACTTTAAAGAACTTGCTCTCCACAAGAGTGAAATTCTGATTCCTCCTCAAACTGGGAACTTCAGCTGCTGTTACTGGATTAAAGCAAAAATGTGTCAAAGCAGAACACATTTCCAAACAGTGAGGAATTCCCTGTGGTGCTAAAGTGACTGGTAAAAAATAAACAATGCAATGGGATGTTTTCCTTTCTGAGCCTTGATAATGGTTGTTGAGATTTTATTTTTAGCAGACAAAGCTACCATTTTGCCAGTGCTTATAGTGCTTCTGTCACCACACAAAGTAGTTATTGGTGTATGAGATAACCAGGAAAACAGTAGTGACTAGTCAACTTTTTTGTCCTCATCTGCAATACATGGTGCTCCCTAAATAGATGAAAGATGAGCAAACACTAAAGGCACTTGACTTCACATGAAGAGAAACCTTCAAATCACTGAAACTTAGAAGAGTGACAGCTCTCTGTAAGACCTGTTAAGCAGAGGGTAGTTTTAGGCTTGAGGTTTAAGATGTGCCTAAGAATTTGTCCCTTTGCCCCCTCCATACCAGTGTTGCATATTAATATAACACTGACTTCTGAAGCACCCATCTCTGTGTGAAAAATAAATAGACCTTAGTACACATTAAATACTCAATCTGTTTTCATTTGCCTAAACCCACTGTTTTTCTGGTCATAGCCAAAGAGCAAGGCTGAGCATTCCCAACCAGAAAACACAAGCTTGTTGAAGCGGTTGGGTGATGGGGAGGGAGCATTTCAACGGGAGGTTATTCCAGAGGCAACCCCGTGCAAACCAACCTGGATGCTGCAGAGAGAGGCAAAGGACTCGCACCATTGCTGTTCAACTTGATCTCCTGATGGTCGTTGAGGCTCATCCCCTGGAACAGGTGGCTGAGGCCGGCCACTCTTCCCTTCTGGATGGCCCGCAGGGACTGTCGCCGGTACTCGTCACGGGCCCTGCGGGCTTTGTGGCTCCTCTCCTCGTCCGCAGCTTTCGAGCGGCGCACTGCGGGGAACGGTGGGACACTTCAGACACACACACAGACATTCACCCCCTTGCTTTGCTTCCCCACTGGATCACCGCCTTCGTTCCTTACATCACCTCGCTTTAAGGGTGCTGGGATAACAGTGTGCTATCCCAGAGATGCCCAAGTGGGTGCTTCACCACTAGAGGAGCCTTGGCAGGGTGAGGTCCGGGTGATCTGATGGCTGCTGGCAGCAACTGAGCCTCTACACACCACAGCTACCTCTCACTTGCTTTGGATGCCAGAAGAGAAACCCCTCTTTGGCATATTTTTTCCACCAGCAGTGTTATGTTTCACGAAAGGATGTTTTTTTACACGTAGGTTGCACATTTTGTGGTTAGTTTTGCTTGCTTTCCCAAGGGCACGGGCTATCTTTGTTAAAGTCCTTAAATCACAGAAGTCTCCAGCTTGAAATAGCCATCTAAAAAGGGTTTCAGTAGCAACAGAAAAATGAATGGCCAGTGGAAAGGGCTTGCTGGGGCACTGACCAGGGAGTTTCCATGAACTGAACTGAGTCTCTGCCTCATACAGGTCATGCATCTTTCAGTCTTCTTCATTTGAAAACGAATGTGCTCACAATCCTGTCTTCAAAAGGCTAGAACTTCTCTGGCCCAAGCACTGTGCTGCCAATATTACTCATCTAGCAGCTCGTGCCTCAAGTCCCATTTTTATGATGTTGGTTTTTTTTGAGACACAAACAACTTCAGGCAGGTAAATTATTCCAGTGCAAACCAAACCTTTAACATCCACTGAAGCAAATAATAATAAAGCAGCAAGCTATTGCCTCCAGTAGCAATTATCAATCCTGTCATGGACATCCTGACTTAGATCATACCCAATTCATAAAGTGCACACAATTTCTTAGCCTACTCTGACTGTACCTGTGACTAAGACTGTAGGATATACCACCAGACAGCAGCATTTCATTAGGCTCTTTGCATGCCTCTGGTTTACATTCCTGACATAAAGCAAGCAGAAGTATAAATGGATTTGTCCAAATTATGAAAAGGTTTAATGGAATCAAGACATAAAAGTATTCAAAGCCAAATGAAATGAAATAAAGCCCTCTGGGAAATTGAGGGAAAAAGAAAAGACCTTTTAGCTTAGAGTTACATGATATCATAGGTAGGAAGATATACAGGACTAAAGCTCATCAAGATAGCAGAATAAACAGGTCATAGCTGCTTCATTTGTACACACCTGGCACCATTTCAGTTTCACTTAACTATGTACCCTGCAGTTTTAACTAAACATAATACTAAGCAACTGTGCAGCACAGCAAACATGAGTAACAGGTTTCACTGTTGATCTTACAGGTTGTTATTTTTAAGGGTAATGTCATCTAAATACCTTCAAAGGCTCAAGTATATTAGTTTAAGAAGTTCTGTGATAGACCCTTCGTAAAGCTAAAGTGTTTTAAATATGGACTTTGTGTTTGCAGCAACAGGAGAGACAGGGAAGAAAATGAGTTGCAGTACAGCCTGGTGAGACACTGGATACCAGTCCTTTTTTGTCCCAGGCACAGCATACAGATGGGGGGCAGACTGCCTGGAGCTTTCTGGGATGCTTTTCCACTGATGTACAGGCTGGCTGGTAATGAAAAAGGTAAGGTATCTTCATGCCCCACTTTCCTCAGCAATAAATATACTTTTCAGCAGACTTTCCTACTGTATTTTTGCTAGCTAATAAATCTACACTATCATAAGCTAGTGACCAGAGTACATTTTTCCAAACTAACACATTTTAGTGTTTCTGATCACAGAACAATGAGAAGAGGCAGTACAGTTTGCCCACACATGTATGTGTCAGGGCAGGGAAAGCTGCATGCCATAGATATCTAAATGCATGCATAAGGGGGTTGATTTTTATTTATACATATATATTTCTATATTATGGAAAATTGCCAGGACTAACAAGACTGGGAAAAGAGAGTTTGGATGGATTGAAACCTACAGCCATGTCTCTGAAGTCCATCTCCACTGCCAGTTGTCTGAGTTACAGTCAAAGCCATGTGAAAACAGGAAAAAAAAGTGCTATGAATATGCATGCTTATTTTTAAGTTATTTTGTTTCAGCTTTACCCTTGTTAATAACTCTTGGAAGCTTATTTATAAGCAATTCAAAAAGACTACTTAATAGGTAAAATTCAGTCTTCAGATTTTCTGAGTGCACCAACAAATCACACAGTGTTTTTCCCTTTCCTAATTGGGAAATAATTTCCCACAAATACTCTTCAGTATGGCTCCAGTTCAGCAATCTTCTTACCAAAAAATATGTGAATAATCCCAGCCCTGTTCAACAATGCACTCAGATCTGTTGATGTGCAGTGAGGACATACTTAAGGTTGAGCACTTAATTAATACATAGCTGAGCTGTGGACTACTCACTTTAAAATTCATCATGTTATCAAATGCTCCTGCCAGTAAACTCATTCACTTGTATTTCTGTGGAAGATGAGTACCAAACTAAACACAGATTCCTTTAAAATTCAGACCAAAAAAATAAATTCATAGACATGGTGTGTAGAAGAACATAAAAATACATCAATAAAACCTCTAATGAGCCAGCCTGGTGTCCTAATCCTGCTTCCAACAGAGACCAGAAGTGGGCACTATGGAAAGGCATAAGAATAGATCAAGGCACTCAACTCTGTTTCCATTTTTACTGGAATAACTTTTGTCTGGAGATGAATACAGCTGGTCAGATGAGCACTTCATTGCTTGATGCAGTTTGCAGGGGTTTCTAAGTGTACTAACAGAATGCCTTTTGCAATATTCAATCAAATGAATATTTATGCTGCAGTTTTACCTATTATGTTTTGCAGATTTCTTTTCTGCTCTCACAGAGAGGTTACGTTTAGAGACTGTGACACAGGGTATTGCTCATTGAATACTCTAGAAACCTAAAAATGGAACATCCCATAGAAAGGAACAAAACTCATCAGAATTTATGCACTCCTCTGTCCAAGCTTAGCCTTAGTTCTCACTTCTCAGTTTCAGACAATAAGAGCTTTGAACAGTAGATTCTTTGAATCAGCTTTTTCCACTATTAATCTTCTCATTTGCCAACCAACACACTTGCTTCGCCTATTAACTCACAAATGCTCTCTGAAATAACACAGCATATGTCCATTATATGAAAGAAAAAGTATAATTGCTCTTACATCTATTTTTTCCCCTCACATTATTCTACCTCTGTCATTTAGTATATTAAAAAGCACTAAAATGATATATTTCAATTAGCACTGCAGTTCTATGGGATTTTTTTTTGTTATTTGGCACAATCAGGCAAGCAGAAGCAAACTGAACCAAACAACAGAAACTAATATTAGCAACACTTTGCTTATTGCCTTGGCAATAAACAGCTGAGGGATAATGTGATGAGAAGAGATAAATCCTCACCACAGCCTAAATTCAATCTACTAAATAAATTAGTAGTGTCATCAATATCATTGCAACATTTGCTCTCCACAAGAGCTGCTCTGCTGTTCCTCTCCAGTACTGAGCCCCCCACACTCAGGGAGGCAGGACACAAAGGAGCCTGGCCTTGTTCCTAAAGGGCAATGTGGTTTTCACTGCAGGTGTGGAGAGAAAAAAGGTGTCAATATTATTAATATTGTAATTCTCTCATGAGAAAGATGACAAGTAGATAGCTTTAGTTAAAAAGCTGAGCTTTAGTTTTGCCACAGCTCCACTGCTACAGGTGACCGGGCAAGAGAGCTTGGAATTGAGCAAGCTGCTGTTGGCCACCCTTTTGAGCACAAGGTCTGTAGATACTGAGGCACACAGGCAGAAGGTGATAGAATTTCTGCAGAGCACACAGGGCACTCCAGAAGTTACACAAGAAAAAAGAAATATTGGTGGTTGATCGTATCCATCAGCGTATGATACAGTCAGAAGTGGTGGCTACAAAACTAAAGGGCTATTTTTTTCCCCTCTTAAACACTCAAAATACAAAAAGCTACATTTTCCTCTCCAAATAAACATGTGTACCTGGATTTACATAATTCTCCAGGAAATAATTACCTTATTTTTATTGACAGGGTAATATACAGAGATTTTTTGGATAAAAAAAAAAATGAGTGTAGCCTACTGTGAGCTTGGGAAATCACACCAGTGTATCATACACAGATTTACATCATGTTGTACAGAATGATTTACCAGCTTATCAGTTCCAGGTAATAGGACTTCAGTAATTATTCCTCTCAAACTCCTCTGATGACTAAATCCATAAAATAAACACATTGCTTATTTTACAGCATATCTTTGCTTCTGACAGAAAAAAAAACCCCACGTGGATCTATTCCTATGTGAGCTGATCTAGGTGATTGTGCTCTGGCAGGGGCTGGTCCTTTCCAGCCCCTAAAATTCTGAGATTCTGTGAAATAAGTAACACTACAGCAGTAGTTTTTCTTATGTCATGAGGTGTTTTCATGCAACACATAAAATCAGCTCCCTAGAACTCCATTTTTAGTATTAGTTGATTAACCTCTGAGTTATTTATAATACAATAGCCCCACATGAGCAAAATTTTTCCAGTCACTACATTTCCTTTCACTGCAAAGTAAGCAAATCAGTAGAGGTAGGAAATAAAAAACATTCTTCCCCAACAAACATTCACAATTCTTACTACAAACAAATTTCCTCCTTCTAAAGCCAACTATATAGTAGATTCCATCTGGAGTAGATATACATTTTATTTGCAATAACTTATCAAGTCTTAGCTACTCATAACATGTACCTTTGCTAACCTACAGTATTTATACTTATATAAAGTAATGTATTTTGTTCCTTATAGGCTTTTAAAAATTACTAATGTATCTTTAAATTAATCACAATGATGATATTAATCAAGAATTTCAGCACAACTAAAAAGGAAGAGCACCTTTAGAGGGAGATCACCATCAAAAGGATTTTTTGGGGGACAATCTAAGAATTATTTACTGTTATATTTTGAAATGAAGTGAGTTTCACTGGTGATATCATAGCTGACCCCATCACCATATGGAATTAATTAAAACACAGATGAAGACAGATTTTACTTCTTCAGAGGTAGCTGACAAGCTGTTGAAATAACAGTGTCCAGAATTTTACTAAGCTAAAAATGTTGATTAACTAGAAAAAATTAATTATTTCAGTCACTGTATATGAAAAAAAAATGAAATCCTATAAGGCATTGACATGAATTTTTCTTCAGAGAGCAATGTGATACTAGTAAACTCACAGCAACTGTTGGTAAGGTCAAACTGCTAACTTCCTGCACAAGAATCCTGCATTTTGCATTCCTTTAGGCAGCTTTCCAGCAACACCTTTTTCCACTCTACCAGTCTCTTTGTATTTACTTTTAGAACCAGAAGAATCCTGGAAGGTTATTGTACTCACACTGCTCTTCCCACTCCTGGTCGTCGTCGCTGTGCTGCCCGTGCTGCTGAGCTTGCTTGAGGCTCAGATACAGCTCTTTGGCTCGGATTTCTTCCTGCTGTCTTATTTGTTCTTCCCCCTTTTGTCTTTCCTCCTCTTCTCTTTTCTAGGCAAAACAAAGTAAACCAGATGACTAATGAGAAAGCACGTGCCAAAAGTTAAGATATTGCTTCAGCTGCTTCCTCCCCAGGGCAGCCATGTTACCTCAGACACATCACTGCCTCAGGATCCTACCTTCAGGTTTCTCATCGTCATGAAAGGTGTAACACAAGTTTCCTACCTCTTAGAAATTTCTGAGGAAGGTCTATTTTGAGAAGCACGGGCACCACAGGAATAAGGAGCATGTAAGTGCCTGAAATCTATATGGAAAACTTAGAATCATAGGATGTTTAGGCCTGGAAGGGGCCTCCAAAGGGCATCTAGTGCAGCCCCCTGCAGGGAGCAGGGACACCCTCAACTAGCCCAGGCTGCT
>JAOEGS010011252.1:111409-124358 GCA_025447755.1 Corythornis vintsioides | reverse complement strand
ATTTTAATTATTGTTATTAATTATTATTTTCAAGTGCAAACAAAGTATCAAATACATTAAAACTAAGCCAAATTCTAAAGGGGAAGGAAGTTTTAGAAAATAATGATTTTTTTTTAAAAAAAAAAAACAAACAAACCAGGCCTCCAGTCACTTGTGTAGCTTTCAGTCAATGAGTTTGATCCACGGAATTATTTCACTTCTTTCTGGCACTCTGCAGACTAGTCTGCTTTAATATTTTGTCCCATAGCATCTGTCAATGCAGCTATTTATTGCACTGTTCCTTTCTCAACTAATTATCTTTGTAACTTGAAATGTTTTCCTTCTTGCTTGTCATCAGGCTTAAATCAAACCTTACATTTGTCATTCTGTCAGAAAAGCAATGTTGGAATGTTTACTGAAAAAAAATCAGGATAAGAACATCAATGCCTTCAATTAATGAAAAGATGTAAGAAGGGCAAATCACCAGAAAAAAATTCTGTAAATGAAAACATCTCTGTAACACACTGATGGGCAGTCAGACAATAATTAGTTAACAGTTGCCTTTTAGAGTAAGATTAAGAGATGGTAACTTCCAAGTGCTACATCTCAAGGTTTCGTACTCAAGAGCATGAGTTTTCAACAGCCACATTTTAATTTAGAGTTATTCTTGCTTAAGCCACTCAGTGGAAAATCTGACACTTGAGAAGATTTGATGGCATCACCTCTCCAGGACTGGGAGGGCACAGACAGGCTATGGAAAAAAAATATCTAGTTTGGCTAGTTGATTTATCTAGAGATGCTCATGAAGTTTATTTGCTTTAAGAGGACACTATTACACCCAGAAAATTGTATCTTTTGGGATGTATTTAAGAAGTCATGTTCTGAGGAATTAATTTGTGATACCACTCCTCTATACAACTATTGCCACCCTGGGAGAAACCAGGGCAAGCTGATGGGGGTCTGGACCTGTCAGGGGCCAGCAGTAGAAGCAGAAAAGTGGTTTCAGATCCCAGCACCAGCTCATGCTGCAACTTTCCCTTGGCTTCCCTGAGGGATAAAACCTTTTTTTCCATGCAACAGGACCCAGCTGGCAGCAGACCTGGGGCAGGAGCCCACGTAGACACCAAGAGACTGACCCTGAGTTGTGGTGTCCATACTCTGATGTGGTAAATTAGCACCCATAATTGCTTACCATGATGCTTCTGACACATCAGAGCCTTTAAGGGAACAGAAAAGATTGGTTTTTAACTATCTGTGTAGTAAATAAATGTTTCTTGCTTTTCAGGTGCTGTTTAAAATTCCTAAAAGTTTCAGGTCTTTTTATCTTCGTAGTTGTCTGCTCTGTAAGTATTGACTTTGGAATCCTTCCTCAACCCCCATTTCCTTAGAAATAGTTTAAAATGAGATGTGATTTTTTAATAGAAAAGTCTCAAGGGTGGGAGCAAGGCAGAAAAAAGAAGATAAATAAAAAAAATACTGTGTGGGGCACCATTTTTCATTGGACCATTGTTTGGAGCACTAGTCACTACAGTGGACAACATGGTAGAGTAAGTAGGTGAGTTGAAGAGGCAGCTTAAATTCCCATTTTTATGTCCTTCACAGTTGCTTGTTGAATTTAGGATGGGTCTTTAGATGCTGGCTAACACATGAGGGATGCTCATAGAAAAAGCTGTGCTGGGGAGGATGGCAACAGCAGTGCTCCATGATGTGGAAGGCAGAAGGTCACTGGGAAGTGGGCAGCTGCCTACTGGGGCTGTCTTCCCCTACCAAACCCTTCAAAACCTTAAGACTGCAAGATTTGAGATAAAACTGGATTTTTATCCTTTTAGTTGCTGTGAGGAATTCTTTCTTTTTTTTTTTTTTTTGGCTAGCAAGGTTTCTGTATCAGAGATAAGAGATGCCACCCTATATTTTCTCCCATATATGTGCTTTCCAGACTGATCCTTAAGCTTCTAGCTTAGTCCTAAGAGACACTTGGATAAAATAAATTGAATATATGACTTATCAGTAAGTCTACAGAATGAATATTTATTACTCATTAAGTAACCCAGTGTTGTTTTTCAGCTATGGTGGAAAATAATGATTCCAGTTATGATTGCTCTCTACAACTACCTGAAAGGAGACTGTTGTGGAGTGGGTGTTGGTCTCTCAGATAACTAGTGATAGGACAAGAGAAATGGGATTAAGTTGCCCCAGGGAAGGTTGAGGTTGGAGCTGAGGAACCATTTCTGTGCTGAGACCTTGGCACAGGCTGCCCAGGGAGAGGCTGGAGGCACCAGCCCTGCAGGGGCTCCAGAAACCCCCACAGGTGACACTTCAGGACATGGTTTGGTGGTCCTAATAATATTTAGTAGATGGTTGGACTTGATGATCCTGAAGGTCGTTTCCAGCTTTAATGATTCTCTGATTCTTTGATACCTGAAAATACTGCAATAATCTTATAATTTATTGTAGAGTTTGATAGAGTCTTAAGTACCTGAGATAGGCTGAGCAGGTACTGTTCAGATTTTGTGCTATTAATAAATGTTTGTTTTTTATCCTTGCCCTAGGTCTTATTTGGCATTTATCCAGATCAAGGTGTGTCCTGGCAGATGTTGGCTGTATCATCCCTGGAAAGTTTCTGTATCCTTCTTTCACTGGAAAAAAAAACAACCCCAAAACAAACCAAACCTGAACTGAAGCTTCATTGATAAACTCTTTGAATCTAAGTTGCCCAGCAACTTAGCCCACTCATATGTATGGATTTGTAGATCTGTAGTTATATTTCAGTGGGAGTGCAGATTCCTTTACAAATTTTCCATGCAAAATTGCTCACTAGTGAATTTAAGCCCACGGATTGCCAAGAAACTCTTCAAAAGAACCAGTGATAAAATAACCCCAAATGAAAATGATTCATTGCAGAGCAAATGCAGACCCGAATGTGAAAAGTCCTCAAGGGATGAACACTCAGGTAGTAAAAAAAAAAAACAACCCAAATTTTGCAAATAAACCTTGTTCCCACTATATTTCTAGTTTAATCATTCTGGTCTGCAATCAGCTTGGCTTTTATTTCACTAGTGTTAAAAGATGATTTATTTATCTCTACATATATTTCACGAGTTCCTGGGAGGCATCTTGCTTTGAAAATATGTGGTAGGATTAGATATTTGACTTTTTTTTTTTTTTTTTCATTTAGTTGGGCAATTCCATGGCTTTGAGCAGGGAGAACTCATTTTAAATAGTTTTGATTAACATTCTCACTGTCACCAATAATTGTAGTCCCAGTGGGACTGGGATTTGAGGCACAAACAGGTGTTTCTGTATTTCAGATTTTACTTCTTGTGTAGATATAGATATAGTTTGGGAAAATAATGATAAAATGGTTCCATTTTGAAAACACTTGGGTGTTCATGGCTTAGAAATGCTTACAGTCAGCTCTCCAGTGCCAGAAAGAAATTAATACTGAACCTGGCTAAAGAACCCTTTTTTTTCAGGTAACAAGATTCAATATCCCTACTTTTACTGATGTAAATGCATGAAGCCTTCTCAGAGCTCTTGCTCAAAGGCTCTATGTTCATGGGGAGCATCAATAATTAATAAGAGGATGTGCATTTGGAAAGTGGATTATAAAAAGAGGAGATGCAGAGTCTGAATAAATTCCAACATTTTTAGTTACATGTATCTAAGATGGGAAAAATCTGAGATATATTTTTGTAACTGTTTGGCCATTGACACCTTCCAGTAACTTCTTTCCATTAACTCTTTGACCAAAATGGGAGTGAGAAATACTCTTGTTGTTCTCCACATTTTACAAAGGTTATCAGATTTAAATAATCTGACATGTTAAATTTACTTTGTGTTCCTTGCTTTGTTTCCAATAACTTGCCCTTATTTAAGCAATTTTTTTCTCTCCAACAGTGAGGGACAAACAGCTGAAGCAGAACCATGCAATAAGTTTTTGAATTGAACCAGACTTTATGAAATTAACAGGTAGTGGGGATTCACGGATGCTATTAATTAATTAGATTATGCAATCAAATAATAGTGTTTCTCAATAGTAGAAATATTTTCTTTTTTACAAGAAAATGTAAATATTCTTCCAGCATATTTCTGTGCACCTTGCTGGAATGTGAGTTTCCATCTTTGCTCTGTCCATGACAAGTATTTGTGCCACAATCTTGCTGGCTCCCCTCTTAACCTTTGTACTTGTGCCAGCTCCTGTTAGAGGTGAGGGAAAGTGAGATCAGTCAGGGTGAAGCAATTTCATTTTCAGACTTGATTGTCATAATTCCCTTCTCTTGGACTTGACACCTGAGAATAAATGGGGAGTGGACTGGGAATTCTTTCTGAGTCTGGTCAAGGACCTTGCATTTTTATCAATGTATTTTTTAAAGCATTTCAGTCTTGATCTGATTGTTTGCTTTAAGTGTTTGATATCTCTTCAGTAAAATTTTGCAACAGGGCTTTATGTTTTGTATATAATTGTACAGCACCCAGTGTGAAGGGTTCCTTACTCATTTGCTGTTTATATGCAGAACAAAACTGAATTAAAATGCATCTTTTCAAGCTGAAAGTGTCCCTGGTCAGTGCAGATCAGAAGCTGTGGATGCTCCATCCCTGGGTGTGTTCAAATCCAGGTTAGATGAGGCTCTGAGCACCCTGCTCTAGTTGGAGGTCCCCAGTTGGAACTGGATGGTCTTTAAGGTCCCTTCCAATCCAAAGCATAATATGAATCTACAGTTCCACATATGGAAGTTGATGGGGAGGTTCTGGATCAAGCAGACACAAGATGGGTAGATGTGTTGATATTGTCAAATTCCTTGCTGAAGTTCCATGGGTTTGTATGATTTGTGTAGTTGTGTTAATCGTGAAGCAAGAGAAGGTCACTAGGAAAAGTTGTAAACATGACAAGACCATTAGTGACACTGAAAATCACCTTTCCCACTCCTTAAACAAGAAGTATATAAAGAAAGACTGTAAGGAAAAGAATATATAATCAGATTTTAACAGGCTTTTCAATTTCCATGGAGGTCCTCAAAATGGCTTCTCACAGGGAGCAGAAATTAATGTAATGAATAAACCAGCCTCTCTAATCCCTTTAGTTCTTTCTCCCTGTTGATTACTTTATTTTGTAACTCCTGTTCCCTATTGTCAGACACTCCTCCATCATTTTTCTTCATGAAACACATTTCCAAATCCTTTCTGTTTGTTGATGCCTTTGGGAACACACTAAGTGTTTTGGCCTGCAGACAATGTTCAAGTTTCTTAAGTTTCTATGTCAATCCAAAAAGGAAAAAGTGGAAAAAAAAAGGAAAATATTATGGTGCATTCTTGATATGGGGATATCAACAGGTGTAGAAAAGCATGTGCTTCAACTTGATATATTGTGATGGGATGATGTAAACCCAACCTCATAAACAATAGATGGTTTAATTTAGTTTAAGGGCCATTTGGATGTGGTTTTGAGGGACATGGTTTAGGGATGAACTTTGTAGAGTAGGGTTCATGGTTGGATTTGATGACCCCAAGGGTCTTTTCCAACCTGAATGATTCTAAACAGGGATAGGCCTTCAAAAGACAAAACTGGAAAGAGTGATGCAGATATAACCCCAGTTAAGGGCAACATGTTAAAATTAATCTTAAAACCCATGCAAAACACCTTCTTAATTAATAGAACGGGTGCTTGTCCTGAATGATTCAATCTCATTCCATCATGTTGTCTGGGTAAACTACGACAAAATAAAGTGACATGAGGTGACTCTTGCACACCCTTCAGTACCTCCTAGGAGCATCTAGTCAGAAAACCACTATCAGAGAAAACAGCTTTTGCTTTAGCTCAGAGCACTGGACCCAGGCTGGTGCCAGACATAAGTACAGACAGCCACTGTGTAATGGTGTGCACACAGCCCCAAATCCCTTGACAGGATAATTCACAGCAGCAATATAATTTCAAGAATGGGACTACATAAAAATAAGGCAGCTTAGCTGAAGTGAAAGGAAAAAAAATATAACAGCTCTGGCTGTAAATCTTGTCAGGGAGTTGGGATTTTTTTTTTTTTTTTTTTTTAGCTTTAAAGACACAGGGTGGAAGCCACGTTACAAGAAAAGAGTTCAGAAAAGGCAAAAAGCCTCTGCTTTAATAAATTGCAGAATAAAAGGGATATTAGAAGTAAAAAGGTTGTTTTCCTGAAAGTTAGTCATGAATGAATGATAAAAATATAGAGAAGATCACATTCAGGCAACTGAAGGGAAATCTAAAACCAAGATGAGGCAGAACAAAAATGTTCTGAGGAGCAGCTTGATAAAAAAATACTGCATTTTGATTCACAGAAGTATGGCTGAAGTTTTCTCCTGGTTTATTTTGATTCCACCTTTCATGGAGGCTGTGATCTGCTGCAGTGGAACAATGGAATGATGACAGTGTCTCTAAATACTGTTTGGAGAAAAAGAACTCTTCTGGGATTTCTGAGCCTCGATGCAGACAAGTGAATGACGTTCAGTTCCACTTGCAATCAAAGGAGAACCTCTTTTGCTAGGGCTCTTTCTGAGAGTTTTATTAATGCCAGAAAAGAGTGGAAAAAAACCCCTTTATTTCCTCATATTTATTGGAAAAGAAGGAAGGAACCACTCTTCTTGAAAATAAGGTTTATCTTTATTTTTTCCTCTTTTTTTTTTTTCCCTTTTTAATTCGAAGCATCCTTTATAATAGCTCCTGAATGTGTCATCAAGGTAATGACAGGATTTATTTTTAAAGCACTGCTTAAAAGGGAGCTGCCACAAATATATGCAGACAAAGCTTTTCAAGACAGAAATTACTGGCTACACTCCTAATAAAAGGCAGACTGTCAAGAGGTGTCCCACATCATTGGGTTAATGACTGTGGGTCAGTGGGCTTTTTAGCAGATATAATTGATGTCTCCAGTAAAAGGATAGCTACAGTTCCAGTGGAGATGAATATTATGCATTAATTGGGGCATGGGAAAACCATTATGCCAAATCACACTTCAAACCTTCAAGTCCAGAAAAGAACCATTGCAATTTGTGTTGGGCTAAAATCACCTGACTGGAATTGGTCTCCTGATTTATTGGTTATTTATTATTATTATTATTATTTTATTATTTTTTATATTATTATTATTTTATTATGATGATGATGATTCTTTCCTGATTCGATTCTATGAACACACTGGCTGCTCATCTGCCACCAGACTTGCTTTGTTTGGGGTTTTTTTTTGCTAGTGGAGACATCTCTTTTCTAGTTACCAGTTTTCCTACTGGGCATGTGGACAAATGCAACAGCTCTTTTTTAAAGAGAAAGGACCTCTGCATACTTTTTTTTTTTTTTTTTTTTTTTTCCAAAGGATTTGTGATTTGTAACAGAGAGGTTGTGGAGTCT
This sequence comes from Corythornis vintsioides, assembly GCA_025447755.1. Lineage (NCBI taxonomy): Eukaryota > Metazoa > Chordata > Aves > Coraciiformes > Alcedinidae > Corythornis > Corythornis vintsioides. Next base: position 117,004 of record JAOEGS010011252.1, on the reverse strand, counting down.
CCTTCTCTGGAGAATTTCCAGATCTGTCTGGATCCATTTCTGAGGGATCTGCTCTAGTTTTGGTCCTGCTCTGGCAGGGGAGTTGGACTTGATCTTTAGGGGTCCTTTCCAGCCCCTGCCATGCTATGGTTCTGTCATCAATTAAATGCTAGATATTAAAACCATGAAGATACTCAAGCATGTGATTAAATCCTATTATTTCAGCAGAAGACATGAAAAAAATAAAATATCTTCCCTTCTTAGGATTTTTTTTTTTGTGTGTGTGATGCTCTATCTTTCTATCTGGTCACATATAGGAGCAAAACAATGAAAATATCTCTTATAAAAATAGACTGTGAAGGCTTTAAAAGCTCAGGCTTTCCCTCAGACCCACAGGGATTCTTCTTTCTCACCCACAATTAAATAGTCCTGCATGTATTGGGACCAACAAAGCCAGATTTCCAATGGATTTCTGTCTTGTGGTTGGCTGATTTCTTAATTATAGTAAACCAAGAATGCAGTTTAACCACATCTCCTGCTAGATATCAAGGAGAGAAGGAAGAAAAAGTAGATGAGGGAGCTGGAGATGAAAGAATCTGTGAATATTCCAGCTGAGAGGAGCTTGAAAATCCATCTTTCAGATGTTTGAAAAATTGTGAGTAGAATTTTGAACCAAAAAGCAAATCCTTTGGCATGAACAAGTTGCTGATTCTGGTTTAGTTTTTCCCCATGGTTGGGGCTCCCACAGTGCTTTCCCCAGTGTGAATTCAGTGATGTTCAAACTGCTGAACTAATCAGACAGCTTTTTTTTCATCTAGAGCCTTGCTTCTCTGCCTCTGTGTATTTCTAGATGCTCTTTTGGACTTTACATCTTGTGTCAACTGAAAGCATTGGTGAGCTCAGAAAATCCTAGGAAAGGACAGATGTATTTGTTCTGAACCCATAACTCCTGTTTCCTTGGAAACCTGGCTAAAACTCTACTACTTGCTGGGGAAGTAGATATCTACTTTGTTATCTTCATAGTTTCTTAAGCATTTTAGCTGAAGAATGTGGTTTTCAATGTTAAAATAATATAGATTAGTCAACTTAAGTTTGTAATCCCTATGCTTTTTTTTTTTTTTTTTTTTTTACTGGAAATTTACACCTTAACATCTTTATGGCCAGCTATGAATTTGACTGATTTCCATGATTCTGCTCTCTTGAAGTTAGACTTAGGAGGCCCTTTTGTAGCAGATGTAGCTGATCAGCAACCAGAGGAATTAATTGTAGTACAAATCAGCCAGAATGAAGATGCTGGATCAAGGAGGAGACGCCAGCAGCAGGTCATGGTCTTTACATTTGCTTTTTCTTTTTTTTTTTTCTGAGCTGTGTTTTGTCACTTTAATCTCCATTGCTGCTCTGTGGATTGAGTGCTGCTGCTTTTACAGCATCAGAAATCTGATTTTGAGCAAAGTTATATTTTCTTTTGTCTTCATAAAGCTTCTTATATTAAAATTTTGCAAAACTTATGCACCTTGAGTGACACTTAGAATGGAAGTTCTTGCATTTCAAACTGGCAGCATTTCAATAGTTGCCTTAGAAGGAAGGAGCAAGTGTGAAGTGCCTTTTTGCACTCACTGAAGTACATTTTCACATTTCACTGCAAATTATTTTCTCAAACATGTGTCACATTTATTGACTTGATTTCTCTTAAGGCTTTCTGGTTGCTGATGTTGTTTATAACAAGTTCCTGCTGCTCTCTCCTGGAGACTTCAGAGGAGAGGATCTTTTACAGCCTGGCAGTGTGTATGTCACTTGAAAAATAGAAATAAGAGTCATCACTTAATAAATAACATTGACATACAGGCAACTGCCTCTCATCGTGTGTACGTGACAGGGTGGCCTGACTCTTCCAGCAACAGCCCAGCTCAAGAACCACCTTGGTGTTCCAAAGTGGAGCAGGATACAGAGTCAGGATAAAATTAATCAAAATTTAAGTCTTTTTTTTTTTTTTTTTAAGCTCCTCTTCAACAAGGCCAATTTTAAGATATTGCACTTGGGGCAGGGCAATCCCAAATGCAGGTTGGATGATGAGGGGATTGAGAGCAGCCCTGCAGAGCATCACGTGGGGATGCTAGTGGATGAAATGCTGAACGTGTCCTGGCCCATGGCAGTGGGGTTGGAATGAGATGATCTTTAAGGTCTCTTCAAGCTCAAGCCATTTTGATTCTTTGGAAGGATGGGATGTCTGTATCTACATTTCAAGAGTGTATTTGGATCATTTTGCATGAGTATCAGTGTGTAGTAGTGGACAAAGTTTCAGAAAGTTTTTCTTTTCTTAAGTTTATTTATTTATTTGATTTTTCTAGGTCAGCAAACAGGAATTTTGTTTACTGAAACTCTATCCATAATGTCTAGGGGTATGACTCCTGTTTTTTTCATTGTCTGCACTTCATGTACAATAGTTTTCTTCCCAGGCAATCTTTGGGAATGAGGTATGTTGTTGTCTCTCCAGCCAGATGCCCTGAATATTGTTAGTCGATGCAAAGTGGGATTTGGCACCTCTCCCTAGAGCATCTCCTGGAGGTCTCTGACTTCATTGATGGAGGGAATGAGGATTTGCTCCAACATGAGTGTCTGTAAAATATCTAAATAGGCTGAATTAATTTAGGCTGTTGTGTGCTATGCCTTGTCCACAAGAAAAAAATACCCTAAATGGACAGGAGAGATAACAAAGAATAAAACCCTGGATCAGAGATATATCATTTTCACTGACTTTTATTGATATTGCCAAATCTGTATCTCTTGCAGGTGGCTTACAACTGGTCCCTACCCTTAAGTTCAAGAAGAAATCAGCAAATCATCACAACTAGAACCTTTCAAATACCCAACAGGTTGGCTAAGAGGCTGAGAACTGATCGATATTAAAGCAAAAATGAAATGAATGGTGTTTTATCCCAGAAATTAAGCAAAACTCCTCTTTCTTTCCCCAGGGGCACCATCTTCATAAACATCCAAGCTTTCCTACAGGAGCCTGGAAGTGTTCCTCTCTCCATGAAGCATCAATACCTTCATGCAAACATAGAGGCACAAGTAACAATTGCATCCATCATCTTGGTTGGTGTCTACGTGCTGATCATACTGGAAGTAAGTTGCTTTTGCACCTTGATTTTCTTTTTTCCTCCTACACTGTGAGGAGGAAAAACCTTACAAAGAAGGTTTTCATTCTTGGGCTTTAATTTACTTGTAAAATGTGTGTATGGATCCTTGTTGGACCATCAGTGTTGCTAATGGCATGTGTGTGAGGAAATTGTTCTGAGGAGTAAGTGGTGTTGGCAAATTCTATTCACATTTCAGTGATTTTGTGTGTTTTTCTATTAGGGCCTATTAAGATTTTAATATTTTAACAGGATTATAGTTGGTCTGTGAGAGTGAAAATAAGTCTGAGTTGCAGAAAATCTGTTTATAAGTTTATTGGTTTTTTAAGATAAGGTAAAAGAAAAAAAAAGATAAACTGGTTATTCACTTCTCTAAGGCACTTCAAACTATGAATTTTATGTGCTTTTAAAAGGTTAAATTGAGCACACTTTTAATAAGTGACATTTAGAAATTCTTTGTATTATTTAAGAGGAATTGGAGTCTGAGCTAACACAAAGAAATCAAGGGACAGGGAGCTTTTATTCCAAACATCTATTTAAACATTGTTCCAAAGCCTTGAGGTACCAAACCCAATGAAAATGCAACACCTTTGAATCAAATATCAATTTGATATTTGTGTACAACATGACAGATGCTTTAGACACTGAGATTATGTCTTTCAGCAATGATGATTTATTTATGAAGCCAAAAATGCCTTTGTGTACTTTAAAATAGAGCAGAAACACATCATGTTGAGAGTAGAGGGGGAGTGGAATAGCTTCTACTAGAAATATACAGAGGCATGCAGAACAGCACCAAAATACTGGGAATATTTTTAAATACAGCTTTTCTTTTCAGAAAAGCCCAACTTTTAGCAATTGCAAAAAATACCAGGTTTTTCATGGATGCCAAAAGTGGTTTTTCATTTGCATCCTCAAAGGCTGCTTTGGAGAAAGTTGTGTGTAAAAGGGAATAAAGGCTTGAAAATGAAAAGCAAAGCCAAAGAAAATATACTTTTTTTTTTTTTTTCCTGTTGTTTCTAAGAAAAAGCTTTTAAACCACTCATCAGCTCAAGGAAAAATTTCTGTTGTTGGCAGGAAAATGATTTCTGTAAATTCACAGGTATCATTAGATGCTTATGTTAACCTTTTTTTTTTTTTTCAGTTTAAAAATGACACCTATTACATCATGACATCAGCTCTTCTTAATATCTATAGGAATGACAAATGCTCAAGAGTCAATTTTAATTGAAATATAGGAGCTGGAAATAAGTAATATTGTTAATTTCTCCCCTTTTTATTGTATTTATATACAATAAAATAATGGGATAAGACACTGGTTACCCTGAAGAAAAATCTATTTCTTAAAATATCAATACTAGAAAGTTTTACTGCTGTTTAGAAAAGTTTACTGAGTTGATAAAGCTCTTATTAGTAATTATTAGCTGCATATTGCAGCTATGGTGGAGCTACATTAATTAGTAATATGAAATATTTATTATTAAAGGACAGAGCTCATTAATTTGAATGAATTATTACATGCATTTGGCCAATACTTTCCTTTCATTATATATTTGTTTTCTGTTGTGGATTAAAATAGGAGTGTTAGCTGTTGATGATATTTCAGTGAGCCAGCAGAAACAAATGTGAAGGTCATGGCCTTTTTAAAGCTATTTTATGACATTTTAGTGAGCAGAAAAGGCAGAAGATCTTTCATTTTATTAAATAATAATAATAAACAAATTTAAAAAGGGGAAAAAAAATACCAATAGTGCCTCAAAAAGGCAGAAAAGTGATACCAGCAAGTATCAGAAATTCTGTGACACCCTTCATAGGGTTTATTTTATGATAAAGACTATAATTTAATTTCACACACTGTCTTGTAGATAGTCCTAAGAGAGATCTTGCCAGGATCCTTTAAATGGCATTTTAATGATGTAATGATCTGATGTCTTGAATATTTCCATGTCTGTGCTTCTCCTTAAAATACACACTTGAAAGTGCAAGGTCTGGCCTTAAAAAGCTCTAGCTTCTTATTCTCATGAAGTATGGGCTTATAATAATAATTTTTATTTCTTTAATAGAAATGGAGAGTGTCCTTTTCTCTCCAAATTACTTTTCTATTATTAACTAGCTTAAATTATGAATAAACATCCCCTAAGCTTAATTTTTTTTTTTAAACTCGGAGTGATTTCTAATGGCATCTAACCAGCAGAAATTAGCTGGAGACAGGAAAAAAAAAGACTTTTATGAGTTTCATTCTGACTAATTTTCTAGTGCTGGGAGCTGGTGGAACTGGTGTTCCCTCACAGGAAGGAAAATCAGTTTTTAGTTGTTATTGCTGTGCTCTCACAGCCCAGTTTTTCCTAATTTCCAGTAAGGAGGCTGTTTCTTGGCACGTGGAAAATGATGTTTTGGAGAGGGAAAATCCTTCTCTTCCTCCCTTCCTTTCCTTTTTTCTTTCCCCTTCTCTCCCCCCCCCTCCCCCCCTCTCTTCTTT
>JAOEGS010011252.1:86148-104361 GCA_025447755.1 Corythornis vintsioides | reverse complement strand
TATATATTTATAATAATTCCTGTTGGAATAAGAAATTCTGCTTTGGGGTTTGTTCTTTGAACGTGCAAAGATCTGGGCTTGCCCAAGCATGAGAAGGATCAGACCAATACAGATGATTTCTCACTTAATCTTTCCAAATGCCTGTAAATTCAGAAGATCTCCACATCTCTCAAATTTACTGGGGTTAAAAGTCTGTGTTAATTTATTCCTGAGCTCTTTTAATTGCACCATAGCTGAGCTTTTGTTTATGAGATTCATCCTGAAATTACACTCATCCTCCTGACAGGCTTCAAAAGGGCTTCCATCACATTCCAAATGAATAATAATGGAATTTTACCTAATATAATGCCCTGCAAATGTGTGGTAGTTCACACTGTGGTTCAAAAGTGTCATGGTTTATAACCCACATCTCTTTAATTTCTCCATCTGGAAGCTTTTAAAAACATCTTCACTAATATAATATTTGCTTAGGGTTGGATTTATGTGAAAAGAAAATTAAAGAGTAACCAATTCTTTTCTAAGCCTCTAAAAATTTCAGCTTTTGGATATTTATTTACATGGCCTATTCCTATCATGGAATGTTTGGGGTTGGAAGGGACCTCTGAAAATCATCAAGTCCAACCCCCTGCCAGAGCAAGACAAAAGTAGGGCAGATCAAAGGTGAGGAGCATTTGATATTGAAATTTTGCAGAAATCATGTGGAAATCAATGATGAAAAACTGATTTATGCAACATATTATTGTAGGAGCTGTAACCTGTGCTGTGTACTTTTAGGTCATTAGCTTGGCTTTTCACACAAAATTCCAGGGGAATTTTGAAGAAAAATGTAGGAGAATGCAACAGATTTTTCTTTTGACTCCTAAATTAGTCATTTATATATTTAACTAGTAAATTGCTTAGTTGTTTACTATTTCTGTTAAAAAAAAATATAAAGGAGTAAAATCAAAGCTGCTCTATTATCTACAAGAAGAAAAATCAAAGCCACTCCAATTAACCAAGCAACAAGTGATAGAACAAGAGGAAAAGGGCTTAAGTTGCCCCAAGGGAAGTTGAGGTTTGATATGAGGAAGAATTTCTTGACTGAACAAGTTGTCAGGCACTGGAACAGCTTGGCCAGGACACTGGTGGAGTCCCCAACCCTGGAAGTGTTTAAGACTCAATTAGACATAGTGCTGATGGATGTGGTTTAGTCGAGGTCTTGTCAGTGCTGCATTCATGATTGGACTGGATGATCTCAAAGGACTTTTCTAATCTGGAAAATTCTGTGAAATCTTTTCATTTTCTTCTCCTCTACAAGAAGGCAGGAGGCTGATGAGATGTCCACATCCAATTATTAGAAAAATATTCCCTATGAAATTAGCAGCAAATGAAATCTTTCTAGACTGTCTTCTTAGAAATAATTATGAGTTGTGTCTGAGTAATAGTTAAAAACATTAATAGTAAATGCTGTTAATTAGGTTCAGTGTTTTGTACTGTGATTTTTCATTAATTACTTTCTTCCTTTAACTGAGTTATTACACAATCTGTGATCTCCCAGACATGGTGGATTAAATAACTACAAATGAGCACTTGGAGGGAAAAAAACCCACATTTTCAGGCCCTGCTTGCTTTAGTACTTTCTCGTTGAGAATTTTAAGTGCAATTTATTCATTAGATGCATAGATGTGGACAAATATATGAAATAAATGTATGGCTCTTGTTGTGGTTGGAGGTTGGGATGCTATTTTCAGATGCATTTCTTTTATTTTAATTTTATTCTTTTATTTTACTTTATTATTTTATTTTTTAAATTAAATTATTTTTTTGGTTTATTTTATTTTATGCTTTTTTTTCTGCTTTGTTCTGTTTTATTTATTTATTTTTCATTAATATCCTATAATGAGGCAAAGTAAACAGCCATTCTCTGATCAGGTCTTTTTAAGGGGAGTAGGGTGGAATAAGGGAAAAAAACCCCACAAACAAACCACAAACCAAGAAAAGACTAAACTACAGGAATTTATATCCTTTTCCCTTCTCTTTTTTTTTTTTTTTACCAGTAAGGTAGATGTTGAGAGGAGTCTCTAGTCAATTCTTACTCTTTGTTGCAGATTGTTCACAGAACCCTTGCAGCCATGCTGGGCTCTCTGGCAGCTTTAGCTGCCTTGGCTACTGTTGGGGAGGTAAGTTATCAAAATAAGTGTTCCCTTTGCTTCTGGGGATGATACCACAAATTTCTGTTCAATTGGGTGCATGACAGAGCAGTGTGTTTTGTTTGGTTGGTTTTTTTTTTAAGAGAGATGCAAGACAGATCTGGGGCTGGGGAATCATCTCAGGGAGAACTAGTTAGTGTAGGGTGTAGAGAAGAACAGACTAAAAGCAGATGCTATTTTGTTCTGATTTGAATGGCTGAGCACATCCATTTTCAGCTTCATTCAGAGTGATTTTCACACTGTTATTTTCAGTAATGTCAGGTTACCAGCTGAACCTAAATGGAAATACATTGCCTCATGCTACCCTAAATAATTACACCTCATTCTTACACCTTCCAATCCTTTTGATTCCCACCTGATTACTCTTAATTGATATTTACTGAATCCTCTGATAGATTTTCTGTTTTAATTTAATTTTTTTTTATATGATCACAACATCATTGTTAATTTAAATTCCTTAAGGAATTTAATTTTAATTAAAATAGAAGGAATTTAAATCCATTAAATTCCCTTCAGTTTGTTCACAGGTTAAAGGGATATGTTTTTGTTGTCTTACCAAAAAGGAACCTGGGCTGTACCATATAATTCACTTATCTTTTATGTTTGTAATGCTACATGAGGAGCAACTGGATGGACCAGTAGCCTAATGTAGGTTTTTATTAATGACCCACTTAGGATGCCAGCAGTATTTTGAATGAGTAATAATCTGTGAATCATCATAGTAGTAGTAATAATAATAGTAATAATGGGAACAGTAGAGTCCTTTTTGTGTACCTGGTAGAAACACTGATTATTTCCCACCATAGCTTATTTAAAAAGTGCACCAATTAAGTGATAGCTAATTGCTAGTTAGGTGTTCTGTGGCATTCAGTGGTAATTGTATTTTTTTTTTTTGATTGCAGAGACCAAGTATGGTGGAAGTAGTCGAGTGGATTGATTATGAGACACTGGCACTGCTGTTTGGGATGGTAACTAGCATCTTCCCCTCTAAGAGGGTTAAAATAATCACAATCAACATAAAGATGTTTCCCTCTTAAATATGTTGTTAATTGTACTTTACTGAGACACATGGTGACAAAAAATTTGGACTTTAAGGGATTTATCATAAAGGGTGATCAAGCCTCTGAAGGAGCCTTTGTAAAATATTGATTATTTGCTTTATATATATATATTTATAATCTGTAAAATCATGTTGATAATCTACTCTTTGAGGTCTATACATTCAAAAGACCTGTTAAAATGCCAAGCATTATCACTCTCATTTATCTTGTTAATTTTGTTTTCTCACTGTGTTGGAAAAGTGTTTTACTTTTTCTTAGTCCTGTGTTTGGAGCTTAAAAAAAAAAGGCATACCAGAAATAGAGGAGAAATATCAGTTTAGTTTATAATTCTAGCTTATTTTAATCACTTTGCACAGAAATAGTTATGGTAGAAGGGAGTTGTCCAAGTTCTATTAATTCCAACACAAAATAAACAATATACAGAGACAAAATTACAAATATCTTGAGCTTTTTATTTTTCCTGCTGCTTCCTCCCTGATTTCCCCCCATAAAAATCAGACATGGAAGGGTAGGAAACCTCCCAGAAATGGAGGAAAATCCAAGTTATTCTTGGAGCCACTGCCTTCTGCACTCTGTAGAGCAATACTGCAGGAAAAAAACCCAAACATATTTATTGGCTTTTCTTGATTAATGACATAAGGGAGATACATTGACTACTTAAAGTATGATGTCCCCTTAGTCACTGCAAACAAAATTCAGCCAGACTAGCATGACATTTGCAGACTCTTTATGCTCAGAACTCAATTTTACAGTAGGATGTATTAACAAGAGATACCTGACAGTGGACAACAAGACATGAAATATGAAGTTGAATGGATTTTCAGAGCTGTGTCAGATCAGAGGGACTTTTGTCAGCATCACAAACTAACTTGCTTTTAAATATTTATTTGTTTTATTGGTGTGGGGTTTTTTTTTTGTTGGTTTTGGTTTTGATTTTTTGTTGTTGTGTAATAATTCAGTTTCAAGCTATTCTCTCTGTCTTCATCTTTTGCTAGATGGTTTTGGTGGCCATATTTTCAGAGACTGGATTCTTTGACTACTGTGCAGTAAAGGTAGGGTGGTTTATTTACTTATTCTCAATTATCACTGAATTAATCAAGTTAATATTTAATCAGATCTGTTACACCAAGCACTCCTTTGAAGAACTACTGCTCTGAGTACAGAACTTCTAAAAAAAACATGAGTGGACACAACCCCTCTTTACATAGATGCCCAAAGTGTCTGAGGATGGGGAAGGTGTCCTAGTGTGTGGAGAGGGTGTGGAATCCAACTCATGTTAATCCACCTGGGCCATGGCAGAAGATGAGGGCCAAACCTTGTTCCTGCCCCACACACCCTTCATGCCTTGCAGTGGAGCAGGTGACACTTCAGGCTTTGTTTCTTCCTCTCCATGATGGAAATATCTGCCACTTCTACAAAATATTTGTGTTTTTCTCTGTTACAAAAAATCATTAATATGGAAGAGGGTGTTGTCAGAGCTGCATGGAGTAGAAAACGCTCCATTTCCACTGTTGCCTCATCTTTGCTGAAGTTATCTACCCTTATTTATTTATTTTTGTGATCTTAGTCCTTAATTTGTCTCTATTTCTTTGGTTTTCTCAGGCTTATAGATTCTCCAGAGGCAAAGTGTGGGCCATGATTACACTTCTGTGCCTCATTGCTGCAATTCTTTCTGCTTTTTTGGACAACGTTACCACTATGCTGCTCTTCACTCCAGTAACCATAAGGTATTTTATTGTTATGGTTTTGGACTCAGTCTTTTATAGCCAGCAATCAGGAGCAGACTCGGTGCAAAACACTTGTTTGGACATTTATTTTTTTTATTCTCTAAATGGAAATCAAAGCTTCAATGGATCCTGTTGTAGTAAAGAGAATTTCAGAGGGATCAGTTGGCTTATTGCACATATCTGAAGCCTTGGCAGCTGGCTCTTCTGGGTTAGCTCTGTGTCTGAACTGCACCAAATGCTCCCTAGTAGATGAAATTTCTTTCCTGCAAGCAGGGAGGACTTTTTAATTGAAGCTCCCTTGTTATTTACTGTCTAATATTTTTTTTTTGCATAATAATTGATGGTTTTGTGAAGCTGTTATACCTTCTAATACTGAATATTACAGCTAAAAACTTTGTTTCAGACTATGACACTGACTTTTCCTCCTTCTGATGATCATGACATTGGTAATATCACTAACTCTACACTTTTAGATTAGATATTTGGGATTTTTGATAGAGAACAGCCAATTTAATTGCTTTGGGTAAATTAATAACACGTGATTTGCAACTACATTTAATCAAAGTGTGATTATAACAGTTTGATCTGAATTTAACCTGTGTCCAGCCAGGCAAATCTGGTTAATTCAGTTCTGTTTTGGAAAGATCTGGTGTGTTTTTAAAAGGATTTCTAAGTAATGCAACCCTTGCAGTCATTATCACATTAAAGGACACTGAATTCTATTAAGATATATAAAATGTAGTGTAAAGCATTAAAAAAACAATTTTGCAAGTGGAATTCATTCTAGATTGGGAAACAGCTGGTGAATGAAAGCTCCATTTGTCGTCTTATATTTTCTAGAGATCACTTTACTTACTCCAATCAATAAATCCACTTCCAGCAGTAAGCAATGCTGCTAAACACCAAGTTTTCTTCATCTGAGTTGCAGAATATTTTGATTTAACTATAACTGGGTAGGGATTGAAATCCAGACATCAGTGACTCATGGGTTACTGTTCACAGAGCCACTGTGGCATTTATTTATTTCATGTTTATAACATCTAGGAGTGCCCAAGAGGAGGGGAATTAGCTCAAGTGGTAGAGCGCTCGCTTAGCATGCGAGAGGTAGCGGGATCGATGCCTGCATTCTCCACCTGTTTTCTTCCTCTTGGTGGCTCCAGCTCAAATGTTTTGCCATCCATTTTTGCTTTCCAATGCTCCATGGCAGCCCAGGAGGCTAAGAGAATCCTGGGCTGCATCAAAAGCAGCGTGGGCAGCAGATGGAGAGAGGGGATCCTGCCCCTCTGCTCTGCTATGGAGAGATCCCACCTGGAGGTGTGTTCAGCTCTGGAGCCCCCAGCACAAGGAAATGGAGCTGCTGGAGCAGGGCCAGGGGAGGCCACGGAGCTGCTCAGAGGCTGGAACCGGCTGAGGGAGCTGGGGTTGTTCAGCCTGGAGAAGAGGAGGCTCTGGGGGAACCTTAGAGTGGCCTCCAGTGCCTGCAAGGGGTCCATAAGGAAGCTTGGGAGGGGCAGTTCACAAGGGTCTGGAGTGACAGGACAAGGGGCAGTGGGTTTCAGCTGAAAATGGGCAGATTTATGTTAGCCATTAGGAAAAAGTTCTTTACTTTGAGGGTGACAGACACTAGGATGAGTTGCTCAGAGAGGTGGTTGAGGCCCCATCCCTGGAGACATCTCAGGTCAGGCCTGAGGAGGTTCTGAGCAGCCTGAGCTGGTTGGAGATGCCCCAGCTGAGTGCAGGGGGGTTGCACTGGATGCCCTTTGGAGCTCCCTCCAACCCAAATCATTCTATGATTCTAAATCCATGAAGGCTGGGCCTCAAGAAGGCAGGGACAGACTCTTTTCACTGGTGACAGGACAAAGGGGAAAGGATTCAAGCTGGAGCACAGGGAGTTCACCTCAACAGGAGGAAGAACTTCTTCTGCACTGGGAGGGTTGTAGAGCCTGGAACAGACTCCCCAGAGAGGTTGTGGAGTCTCCTCTGGAGCCTTCCCAGCCCTGTCTGGCTGCATTTCTGAGGGATCTGCTCTAGTTCTCTCCTGCTCTGGCCAGGGGGTTGGACTTGATCTTCAGAGCTCCCTTCCAAACCTGAACATTCTGTCATTCTGTGATTATTCTGTTTTGTAATCACAAAATAGCCCAAGTTGGAAGGGATCTTGAAGTGTCATCTGCTCCAACCTTTCTTGGGAAGGGGAGCCTAGATGAGATTATCTAGCACCCTGTTCAGTCCTGTCTTGAAAACCTCCAGTGGTGGGAACTCAGCCACATCCCTGGGGAAGTTGTTCCAGTGGTTAATTACTCTCCACATAATTTTTTTTCTCTTATGCTGAGATGAAACCCATCCCAGTACAACTTGTACTTTTGCCCCTTGTCTTCTCCATGTGGCTCATTCTGAAGAGAGACCTTCTGCCTTTGCAGCCACCCTTTAAAAAATAGAGTTTTATACTAAAAGTATCCTAAGTATTTTATTTTCTATCAAATAATTTTGCCAGTCTGAAGAAGGGGAAACTCAGTATGCAGGAAACATTTGTATTTGAATTTCTATCAAAGCTAAAATAAAACAAAATATTATCTCACCTAAGAAAACCAAATAAATGTCTATTTCTAAAAGCTTTATACTGCAGGTATTTTTGTTTGGTTTTGTTTTTCATTGTCTTCAGCCCTTGTCTACAGCTTCATGATGTTGCACTCTGCTGGCATTGCCATGGAGATAAAGCTTATAAAAAATTCTACTGACTCTATAAAGATTTATATTTCCATTAATAAGGCATAAAGCATGATACTTGTTTCACTCTGCATTTTGGAGTAAGCTGATAAAAAGATTAATAACTACCCCTTTTTTTTTTTTTTTTTTTTACTATAGTTTGTTTTCAAGGTACTTTGTTATTGGGAACTGGAAAAGACTGTTCACGTGGAGAATTATTTAACTAGGGCTAAGTCAAGAAGTCTGAGCCTAACATGTAGCCAACACATTCTGATACTTTGAGCTTGGTTAGGTGTACATCAGAGATTCTTCCTTCAAACTACTACTAGACCTACCAAAAAGAAACAATCCCTGAGGAATAGTAAAGATTATATTTGGAAACATCTGGAAATGAAGGAATGATGAAATCAGAATTCCAATTGGCACAATCAGGCCAGTTGTACTACAAAATAAAAAATATTCTAGCTGCACAATATTGTGCATTTTTGCAGTTATTTTAATACTTACTAAGCATTAAATATTTGTGAACAGCTAAAAAAAATTGAAAAAAAAATAATAATGTGGATTTTCTACTCTTGTTGCATTACAGATAGAAATACTTAGCATCAAGCATCAAAGAAAGGGAAAAACAGCAACAAAATAAACCAGATAAACCTGGCCTGAGAGATGAGGTCTCTGAGAGATGATTCATGGCTAATAGTTTACCTGCTCAATCTTCTGCCACTGGTCCCCACAAGAAAGTTAATAACTGGTGCTGAGAGCAGAGCCTGTGGTTACTCAGAATAGTTTTCCATAGGTCAGTGTAGCCAGGGGACCTCAGTTTAATAAGTTGTATGATGCTGAAAATCTGAAATGTTATTTTCTGTGTAGTCCAAATCTTGTAACAGTTGATTGTTTTTAATGAAACACTTCTAAAGAAAGTGCATTAGATATCTAACCATTGATTACTGTGTTATAAATGTGAAAATAACTAGCATTTTTGCATTGATGTTGCTGTAATTACTGCAGCACATATAATGCAGCACAATTAAAACTTTAACAATATACAGACAAACATTTTCTGTTTAGAATCCTGCATTTTTTTTTTCCAGTGAAATGGCTGTATTTGGTAAATTTTAGAATTTTAGGGTTTTGTATAGTTTACTCAAAGGCTAAGAGGTGATTTCTATTTAATATATATATATTTTATTTTATTTTTTACCACAGGCTCTGTGAAGTACTCAATCTTGATCCGAGGCATGTCCTGATTGCAGAAGTAATCTTCACAAATATTGGGGGGGCTGCCACAGCCGTTGGGGATCCTCCAAATGTGATTATTGTTTCTAAACAGGAGCTGAGAAAGAAGGTAGGTTCTGCAAGCTGCTCAAATGAAGTACTGTTGACTTATGCACCTTCTCTTCCCCCAGCCAGCCATAGAAACAGATAATAATCAACTTTTTTAGTGCCTTGCAATTCCTTTGTTAGTAAAACAATCATATAGAGCAGAGTGATCTTTTTTGGGACAAAATTGTGATGAATAGACTTTTTGATGTGGAGTGAAAATACCAATTTCCTTTTTTGTTTTGGTGGTGATAAGGAAGGTTTCCTTTTTTTAATGGCAAAGTGAAGAAGGAAAGAAAACAATGGAGGGCTGTAAAGTGAGGGCAGCAAGTTGGAAAATAAGAAACAATTGAAAATGAAGAATAAAATGCAAATTTTTTATTTTTTTAATTGGTGCTGTAGGGACACCAGGGAGGTGGTGGCATCACCATCCCTGGAGGTGTTCAAAATCCTCTGGAAGTGGCACTTCAGGACATGGTTTAGTGGTCCAAATAATATTTAGTAGATGGTTGGATTTGATGATCCTTAATTTCCAACCTTAATATTGCTGTTCTATTCAATATAGTGCATGAGGCAATGTGAAAATACCTGGGTGAGGAAACTGTAGAATAAAATCGTAGATTTTGTTATTTCAAGTCAATTATATTTGTGCTGCTGTACCAAAAAAAATAACCAAAAAGATGTATTACAATTAACTGAACACTCTCAAATGAATTAACTACTGTCCAGGTTGGAAAATGTCTTTGAAAATTACACTTCAAAATAGCATTTCATAAATTGAATGTTTACCTTTGAAAATGCATTGCAATTAATTTGTTTGGATGCTGACTTTGGAGACTCTGTAATATTCCTGGCTAAGGATTTGAGAGCTAAATTTTCCATTTTTAATTATGAAATCTGTGCAACTATTTAAATGCCATTTTCTGAAAAGGAATAATTAGCACCTGCTGTGCAGGTCATTTCTCTAAATACTCAGAAACTCAGAATCTCTGTAGAACCTTTAGAAGTGGCTATAAACATGGGAAGCAATTAAGCAATCACATAAAAAGGAAGCAATTTCAAATTTCTCTTGAAATTGAGAGAATTATTGTCTTGGACTTGAGATGTTGGAAATTTTAGGAGGGCTCAGATGTATAAATAACCTTGCAAATGTGACCTGGAGAATTCTGGATTTGAAAGAAGCAGAAAAGCTTTCCAGATGTTTTCACTCTGGCTTCTCAACAGTGAGATCTATATGAATAAAAACAAAAGAGGGTAAAAAATAGTATTTTTTTTTAGGTGTTTCAGTGGTAAAATATCTTTATTTTGGAAGCTGCACTTCATGCAGTATTTTTTATATTATATATGATGATATTTTCTGCAGCAAATATCTAGATTATTTTGCCCCATCCCTCCCTTTAGCATTTTGATCATGTTTTTGCAAATCCAGGATTTTTTTCTCCTTGATATTGTCATTGATATTCCACTTTTTACCCTTTTGCACTTAATTTTCTGTGTTGTTTTTGCATAGTAAGAACAGAAGCACTTAGCCAACAACCCCTATAGGAGGCTGAATAGTGTGCTTTGTAGATTATTAGACTTTCTATTTCATTAAGTATGGTCAGGAACAGAATTTTACCAGTCTTCCTGAACATTTAAATCAATACAAAATGAAACTTTCACTTTGGGTGCCGTCGTTGGGTTTTAATGGTAGAAACACTTTATTTTTTGTTTACTGTTGTGCTGGAGAGATTTTTCTCCCTGGGTTCTGGGGAAAATTCGTGTTGTGTTAAGAATATTTTATTTCAAGTATGTTTAAGTAAATAAGCTTTTTGTTACCCTTTACTCATTAAAATATAGGGATAAGTCTGTTTATTTGTCCTGAGATGCAAATGGCTGCCAAAAGAAGTTTTTCTTTGTAGCAGTGGTTAATTTATAATACTGACAGATTTCTGCTATCACGCCTGGAATCAGAGGAACATTTGCATAATTGGAGAGGAAGATTTGTTACCCTCTTGCTTGTTCTGAGCTGGAGTTGGGAGATGTTTCACAAAAGAGCTTTTATTTAGGGAAGGAAAAGAAAAGTTTTCATTAAAAGCAACTGGAAATCTCATTCACAGAATCACCTAGGTTGGAAAAGACCATCAAGATCAAGTCCAACCACTAAGACTTCTCCACTTGTCCACTGCTAAACCATGTTCCTGAGCACCACATCCATGTGACTTTTAAACCTGGCCAGGGATGGTGATTCCACCACCTCCATGGGCAGCCTGTTCCAGGGTTTGACAACCCTTCCTGTGAAAAAAAAATCATCCTAACTAACCAGCCCCAGCTCCCTCATCCCCTCCTCATCAGTCATGTTCTCCAGACCCATCACCAGCTCCCTTGTCCTTCTCTGGACCTGCTCTTAAAAGGAATCTGTGAAGGCATTTCAAGAACTGGCAGAGTGTGAAATGGATTCCCACAGTTTATAAGGATATTTTTTGTTGAGTTTGTTCAATACAGGCTTGTCAAAACTTGTAATACTTTGGAGAGCCCTCCCCTTTCTTTTGGTGTTTCATTGATTCCTTTTCTCAAGGAAAAAAAATAAGGTAAGGTATATGAAAAAAATCAGAGTGAAAGAAAGACTGTATTTTTGGAAAAGAATATGGTGCTTCCTCCTAATAAAAAACAGATATATTTGACTTTGCATTTAAAACTACAAACCAAGAAAAGATGCCCACTCTGTTTCAACTGAATTTGTATGCAGTGGAACCTTTAGGCTGTTGTCTTGCTCAAACAAAACCTTGAGATTTTCTGTTTGCTGGGGGAAGAGGAGAAATTGAACACAATCAGCATAGCCTCAAGTAAGGGACGTTGGAAGCATGGATTGCATTTCTCTGATGGATTGAAATCTCCTGCAAGAAATGTATTTCTTGCCTACCATGCATATCAATTCTCTTTCATTATTGTGCAGGAAAAAAAAAAAAAAGAGAATCTTTGTGAAAATGTCTTTTTTTTTGTTGCATGCAGCAGGTGAGTGGAGCTCTTTAATGTGGTTTTACAATTCTGAAGTGCAGAGAGGACTCAGGAGGTCTAAAAGATCTTATCCACAGCTAAGGTTATGAATGTAGTTGGTGGCTAAGGTGATGGGAAGGGAGCAGGAGCAACTTCTGAAGTACCTGTGCCATCATCTTGGCATCTTCTGCTGCATTGCTTTTATCTTTTATTTTATCTTATTGTAAACCCTTCAGTCTCTTCACGTTCTTCAGAGGTTCCTTAGCTACCTGCAATGTCTGGTGTGAAATCCAGCATATCACAGCATCAATGATAGGGGCTGGAAGGGACCTCTGGAAAACACTGAGCTCGAACCCCCTGCCAAGGCACAGAAGGTCCCAGAGGATCAATTTCTCCTGAAATAAGCACTTAGGAAACCCTTTGTTTCAGCTGACTTAGAAAGGTCTCTGCAGACTCCCATAGAGACCTTAGAAAGAAGAAAGATCAATGGAGTGATCTTCTGAACTTTAACAAAATCCAGAATCTCAGCCTAGGTACTCTGAAAACTTTGGGTAAGCTCCTTGATAGGGTGCCAAAAATACCTAGTAGGCATTTTTTTTTTCCTATTGTGCTGGTGTCTGCAAATCACTTGTAAGGCTTGTCTGTGGCAGGTCTTCTGTGACAAAGCTGTGTTAAATCTTGTTTTCTTTTTAAGAGTATTGTGATC
Source organism: Corythornis vintsioides (assembly GCA_025447755.1). Classification (NCBI taxonomy): domain Eukaryota; kingdom Metazoa; phylum Chordata; class Aves; order Coraciiformes; family Alcedinidae; genus Corythornis; species Corythornis vintsioides. The sequence continues at coordinate 91,679 of JAOEGS010011252.1, read as the reverse complement.
TCCATCTCATTTCAGTTCCTCTCAACTGTCACTCAGACCTGAGACCTCCTTAACCTCAGCATTTTAGTTTGTTTTCTACATTGATAGGATTTTTCCTCTTCACAGAGAAATTAGTTTTATGGGACTCAAGTGACATATTTCTTGTGATGTATGTATTTTTTGTTGTTGAGAGGCAGAGTAACATTTCAGTAAAGAAAACACAAGTTTTTTTTTCTCTGAAACTGATGTGACATTCAAAATGTAGAGACAAGTGACTTTGTGAATCTTTACATTTGTTAGCCAGTTTCTTAAATTCAAGTTCCATCAACATGTGATGGACACATCACATATTTAAGCTTGAGAAGTTTGAGGATTATTTGCATTCCTGATCAGCTTTTTTTTTTTTTTGTTTCCTATAATTATCTTTATGCTTGACTATCTCTGCTGAAATTTTCTACTGGTAGCCAGCATCCTTCTTTGTGATGTGGGCACTGCCAGCTAAGAAAAACTTCTCTGCTGCTCTAAGACCAGGCTGAGTGCAAAAGTCATTTTCCTGCTTCTGATAGTTCTGTTTTGAGTATTTCCTGAACATCTCTAATTAATTTATCACTCCTCAACCAGCTGTTTCCCAGCCATTTTGCTTTGCAGAGGATATATTTTTTTCCCCCAGTCTGATTTAAGCATTGATTATTTTGGCTGGTGTAGCTTCAGTGTTTTTACAGCTTAATTCCTATCACTTCTCCTTTGGCAAATTTAAGGACTATATAAAAGTGATTTTTATTTTGCATATTTCCTGAACAATTTAATGGCACACTGTCAACATTTGAGGTATCTGCAAACCAAGGCCAGTTCACCTTGTTTTTATGGATTCAAATTTTTCTGGACAAAATTTTCTGATCTATCTTTTTGACCCATAGAGAAATTAGATTTATTGTCAATTTTAAATGGCTATAATTCAGGAAACACACATGGGGGTTGTGGACTTTGAATACTTTGGGGGCAGGTCTCACAAACATGAAGCCTTTGCAGAATTTCTATTTGTTTCTCTCAATATTGCAAATTTCCTATAGTTATGAAAGTTGATTTCATTCTTGATAGAAATGTCTCCTTTGACTCTGGATCTTGACTTAATGCCCAGAGGCCAATCTTTCTGAGTTATAAAAATTGATTTATAAAATATTCCTTGGAGACATGTCATTTGCTTGATTGACTGACTTACTAGGTAGGCAAACTGGATGAAGAAACATTATTTTCTGTTGTGGTCTTCTTGTGTTTTTCTGCCCAGTTCTTCAAATAATCTTATTCCAAATCATATAGAGTCCTTTTATAAAAGAAATTGCAGTAGTTCTAATGAAGAGCCAGTTAATTAACAGATAGTTTCACCTTTTAGTATTAAAGAGACAAGGAATCTACTATTAAATAGCAACTAAAGATGATTTTCTTCAGCTCATGAAGCTGAAAGCTGTATTTTTAATAGGACCAAGTTTTAATCCTAGGTCTGCATATTTATGTTTTGAGATTTATGGAACTGTCTGCAAAGTATGGATTTTTTTATTATTATTTGTTTTTTTTGCAAAGGAGCACTAATCTTTATCTGGCCACAAAAGTTCTTTATGACTTTAATCAGTTTCTTGTGTCGTGTGTCTTTTTATTATGCCCTGTAGAGCAATAGAGAGGCATTTTTTTCCTTAGATTTTTGAACCAGAGACATTTCAGCTGTGACATTCCCACATAAATTCTTTTAGTAGGATGGAATGCAGAGGAACACTAATTTAAAGTACTAAGTCCCCAACAGACTCAACACATAGGAGGTTAATAGCAGCTAATGCTGCATGGGAAGGTGTTTTTACCATGTCTGGGCATTACAGAAACATCCTTAGGTACCACACATGTGGATGCTCTGAAAATTCAGTTTGAACAACCTGAGCCATCTAGGGTTTGGATAAATCTAAACCAGTGGATGCAATATGGAATAATTTAGTTGAAAGAGGTCAACTAGTCCAATATCCTACTCAAAACATTGTTAATTTCAAAGTTTTGAGGAGGGTTGTCACTGTTCCTTCTTATTGTTTGAAATGGTAGCTTTAAAATATATTCTGCCTAACCTTTTTGAGAAGCCTTTCATTAAAGGGTTTCATTGTGCAAAACGTAAATAAATATGTCCATTTATTAACCAGGTAGAAAAATAGACTAATGAGACAATATTTGTGGATTTAGATGCAATCCTGGTTCACATAGAATTGTAAAATTCAATTTTAAAGCAAAAGCTGCTCATTAAAATTTAACCATTTCTGTGATTCCATGTTATTTGAAATTAATTTAAAGTGATATAAATGAAATGTGAAAGTTAATGAGTCAGCTTTTTGGTTTGCTCTGTTGGTTTTTATTTCTTTCTACTCATGTTAAGAACATTAGATGTATTTCAAGGTAATTAATTTTATTTTTTTACTTCTCAGAATTAGATTGTAATGTGGCTTGTGTCCTTGAGACATGACATACAGAATATACTACACTTGGTACTTCATGACTTTGTATTTATTCTGGGTTGCTAAAGAACATATATTGTTCCCTGTATTATAGCAAAAGGACTGATTTTTAATGTAGCTTTTCATTTTTCTTTCCAGGGACTGGATTTTGCAGCTTTTACAGGGCACATGTTTGTTGGTATCTGTCTCGTGGTTCTGGTCTCCTTCCCTTTTCTCAGATTCCTTTACTGGAACAAAAAACTTTACAATAAGGAGCCGAGTGAAATTGTTGGTAAGTGTGGGCTTGAAAACATTTCTATTATCACTACATTGAATATGTGCTAAATAGAAACTGAATAGTGCCTGCTACTGTATTGTCCTCAGGTGGAACTGTCCACTCTTCTTCAGTCTCTTAATTTTAATTTAATTTTTAAACTATATTTTATTTTTTCATCATGATATTTCATTACTTTTAGAAATGGATATTTTTCTGCTGCTGAAGTTGAAGCATTGACTTGAACCATTAAGCATTTTTCAAAATATATAGGTGTATTTTGCATTATTTATAGCTATACACTTGAATATCAGCTCTTTGTCATAAAGATAATATCTCCTCAAGGTGCTGAGTTCACAGCTTAGCTTTAGAAATATCTTGGATTTCCTTTATGACAGGGAAAGTGCCCTAATGAGTTCCCTCACTGCTGGTTTTCTTCCAAAGGATTTTTTTTTTTTCAGCACTCTCTTTCTGCTCTGTGGTCAGCAAAGGACATTTCAAGGGTAGAACTTTCCAAATTCTTTCCAGCTGACATCTGTGGCTTTTCCAACTCTGAATTTCCTCCACCTGCAATTTCTAGATGAAATTTGTAGGATGAAATCTGGGCCTTTTTAAGGTTGCTCACCCTCAGTAGTCCCTTGAAGTCTTAGTAAAGCTGTTCCAATGGCTGGTGAATTTCCAGTCCCTTTTTCTATTCATGCTTTTATGTCTTTCTATTCAGTCATTTTGAACTTTTCATCACTCTTCTCAGGCTGTTTTTAATAATAACCCCAATTGTTCACAATTCCTTTACAAGGTGAGAACTCAAGATAATTTCCCACCAAGCCTTGCACAAAGATAGTTGAGTGTAACTCTATTTTCCTGGAACTGGTGGTTTTTCCACTTTTGGCTACAGAAAACTTAGGGTCCAGGTTTCTATTAAACAGGCAACAGATATTTTAAAGTTCTGTTCAACATCTCTGTTGGCTCCACATGTGGTCTGTAAAGAAAGATAAACCCTCCTAAAGACTAATGTAGCTGTCAAGAAGAGAAGAGATAAATTGCTGCCTTCCAAAGTTTACTTCTCTCTTTGCTTACAAATGGAGTCCAAGGTGACTGAGTGATAGAGATCTTCATGATAGGTAATTAATTTAGGCAAAACAAGTCTCACTTGCAGGGCATTGTCTTGTTCTGGGGTAGATCAGCCTTAGGAGTAGGATTTTATTAGAAAGGCAGAAGTCCTCTCTGAATTGTACCACTCAAATCAAAACCTTCCCAGGTACAACTTCAGGTCATTTCCTCTCATCATGTCATTATTTACTTGAGGGAGCTGCACCCAACTCACTCCAAGCTCCTTGAAGTCCTTCAGAGAAAGATCTCCCCTCAGCCTCCTCTGCTCCAGACTCACCACCTCCAGCTCCCTCAGCAGCTCCTCCTCATCACCCATGTTCTCCAGACCCCTCCCCAGCTCCCTTGTCCTTCTCTGATCTTGCTCCACCAATTAAAATTCATTCTGCCAACTGTGAACAACTTTGATCCTGATGAATAACATTAATTTGTGAATCTATATTTTAGTTAATATATTTTTTTATCATCTATAAGCTTCTAAATTTTTAAGAAATCAAGTGATCATGACTTTATTAATTTGAATAGTACAACTTATTAATTTACATATTTTTGCCAGTGCACTGCACTAGTGAAACACTGCCTGGTGTAATTCCCTCAATTCATCTCTCAACAATCTTTGTTATTTGCAGCTCAGGATGTTCAGACAGAGCAGCCACCCAATCAGTATACCAGTTTTCTTACAATCAGCTGCTCCTCCATCCCTGCAAAGCTAATCAGTAGCTGTTTAATTAGGGCAAATGCTGAAGAGCTACTCTTGCTACTGACATTCTTCGTGAGAGGGGAAGAGGAATTGACCCACACAGCTCTGTTAGGAGGTAGCTGGTATGTCTTGAATTTACAGAATGTGCTCCAAGGTGTTTTCAAGGCTCCTTCCATCTCAGGTTGCAGTGATTCTGTGATAACTTCAAAAAGCTTGTTTGAAGCAGCTGTTTTAATCAACTCAATACCATCTTTTCCTCACTCTGCCCCAATTAGCAATTAAACAAGATATGTGAGGCTTAATTGGTGTATTATCTCCCCAGATTTTTATCCTTGTATGCCATGTGCTTGAAGATTTATTTTTTTTCCCCATTGCTTTGGGCTACACAGACTATTGAGAATGGATAAGCACTAATTTTAAGAACAGACAATGCTGTTATTTTGATGATACTTTGGCAGATTAATTTCAGTGCTGCTTGTTACCAGTATCTTTAAATTGTTGGCTTTCAAACTGAGCCACGGCACCTGTGAAGCAGGAAAAAAAAAAAAAAAAAAGCATATTTTTTCCCCAAGAGCCACTATCTACTTGCTGTATTTTAAGTGGAGCTTATTCACAGTATCATAGAATGGGTTGGAAGGGATCTTAAAGCTCATCCAGTTCCAACCTCCCTGCCATGGGACACCTCCCACTAGAGCAGGGTGCTCAGAGCCCCATCCAACCCAGATTTGAACACAGCCAGGGATGAAGCATCCTCAGCTTCTCTGGACAACCTTTTCCAGTGTCTCTCCACCCTCAGAGGGAAGAATTTCCTTCACTCATAACTAAAGAAAGAAGAATCTCAAGGACTCAGTTTTGAGAGACAAAAATAAGATGGTTTTTTTTTAAGAATGAAGGGTTGTTCTGAGGATTTTCTGAAGGTGAATTTCAGCTGATAAACCAGCATCTTGTTCTATGTGATGCAGGAAAAGAACCTGGGATTTGGGTAATAAGTTGAGAAGATATTAAA
>JAOEGS010011252.1:10570-31274 GCA_025447755.1 Corythornis vintsioides | reverse complement strand
ATAATAATAATAAAAACATATTCTGTTGTAATTATTTTAAATATAACCTATTGATGAATGGTAAAGTCTATTTGCAGTGGCAGTTCAATACAGGTTTATTCCTTTTGGAGCCCTCTGTTTCTGCTGATACAGTAAAAATTCATTGTAATCTATGGTCTCTTTTATTAAAATTCAGAAAGTTCTGGATTTTGTTGATAATTATTTTTCCATGCACTATTTCCATTGACTATTTCAACCAGCAGTTGGTCATTATTACATTAATAAACTAGAATATCTTCTCTATGATGCACCTGAATAATGTGTATACAAAAAAAAACAGATTATATTGTCTCATTTTTAGCCCTATCATTATATGGATTATTTGGCCTACAGGCTAAAATAATGGGAAATTATAGCATTCCTGTATAGTACATGGTCTCATATTTTATTGCTTAAATAGAGTATTTTAAAAAGAAAATAAAAACATTTATCTGTCATGGACATGGAAGCAAAGAAAGGTTTTTGGGATCTCTGGGATTTAATTTGGAAGTTAAGGCCTGCCACCTACAAATTGTGCTTATTTGACAAGAAAGATTTTCTTTTTAAAGGTTTTAAAGAAAAATATTTTTGACAGGATCATTGTGTAAATCTTCGTGTTGCTCTAATAACTCCTTTTTAATGGGGGAAATTTAATTGATGTCAAACTCAAAACTTCAGTGACAGATAATGTGCCTTCTCTTACTTTAGAGGTTAAAAATAATTGACAGTTTTGTCTGCACAGAGTAAAATGCCATAAAAATATGAATTTCTCTGAATAGTCAGAGAGAGATAGAAACAAATTAAAATGGAGTGGTCAGCTGTTCAGTAAGTTTTGAGACAGGGAATATATCTCCATTAAGAAATACAATAAACAACCATTAGTAAAATAATTAAGAAAAATGTGATAAGCCAGTGTTTGTTATAATTACTGTTAACAGAGTAGAATTAATAGGATTTGGAGTTGAATTTTTCTGATTATTTTTAAAGAAGTTTATCCTGTTGAGTGACTTTTCAAGTCACCTTTTGGGTGAATCTTCACCTCACAGATTTTCCCTAGGGTTTTATTATTCCAGAATATTCTGCATTTTCCTCTGAAACAACAAAAGAACTGCTGGAAATAGGATACTTGACTTGAAATGTGAGTCATCACACCTTAGTTGATTCATTTAATTCGGCCTGTTCATTTATATTTTTTCTGCAGTCAGTGGAGAGGAAAATGGGAGGCCTGTCCTGACATCTTAAAGAGAGATGCTGAGATGGAAAAATTACTTTCTTGAAGTCTCTTTCTCTCAGCTGACTAAAAATAACTATACTGGGTTTTTTTTTCTTAAAGCTAAATAATGCAAATTGTACCTTGGGTAAACCATATATAGTTAATTTTTAGCAGCCCTTAGATGAAGGCTCCTCATTAACACATATTGAAAAGAAATACTGATATTACACATAAATATTACACATTAGTTTTACTACTCACTGATTCATTAGAGCGGAAGGGTAAAACTCTTAATTTATCTTGACAATTTTAGTGGAATTTATGTATGAATATGGGTATGTCAATGAAAGGCACAATAACTGAGAGTAGGTTTACGTTAATGTAGTGTATTTCATTAAAAGTTAATATTTCAAATTTTTAATTAACACTTCAATTTCAAAACAAGTAGATCAAAGCCACATCAATTTTGAAATAATTTAGTCATTCTAATGCAGTCATCACATTATTGACCAATGCAAGCACTAAATTTTCTGGGTTATTTTTATCTGTGTAGAAGAAGAGAGTGAAAGAATGATTTAAACAACGTTTATTCTGGCTGATCATGTAAGAAAAGGATTCTTGATGAAAGAATAACTTGATTCAGTTGAGATTAGGGCACACTGGTATCAACTGGTGGATGAGCAGCCTGGAGATGCTGGAAAAGCTAAACTGGCAGCGTGGCCACACCTTCAGAGCCAACAAATCCTCAGGCTGGATGAATGGTTTTGCAGGAAACCTTAATGTGGGAGATGGCTGAGGTGAGTATTTTAACCTCAGGCTCTAATGAGTTGATGAATGATGGGATCAAGGGTCCAGGAACTGGAGTGGCCAAAGCACAGAGGAGGTGGAATATGTGCTCTGGTTGAGAGAGCTCCTTTCAGTTCATTGTGCTGAGGTCCTTGGCACACACCATTGCTCTTAACCTTGTTTCTGAGATAGATGGAAAGATCTGAGGCTGAACTCTTAATGGTTTGGTGTTATTATTGCCAAGGCTGATCCCATCTCCTTTCTAAAAACAAAATAATGTGGCTGCTGAAAGTACACAGTGGTGCTCTGATATGTCTCAGTTGAAGCTGAAGAGGATTCTTCAGACTTTTGGGGACAGAAGAACCATGCCAGAGCATTCTCATTTGATAAACTCAGCTGTCATTCATGCCTCTTTGAGGGTTAGGCATTTATGGAGCAAATATGAGTCTTGTTAATGATAATGTGGAATAAGAAAAATGTTCTCCTTACAGTTTAATGAGATTTCTGAAATCTTTGTACAGTTGTTTAATTTCTTCCTGTGAAAGAACACACTTTTTTTTTTTTTCTCAATGCAAACTGTCACTGTAGGCACTGCAGAGTTTGAGATGGTTTAGTCGTGGCATAAACTGGGAGGTCATACAAGAAATCTAATACAAGAAATTCTCTTCTACCAGATGGAGTTGTACCTTGATGACAGGTGATTACAGGGCTACCTATAAACCAGCAGTTGGCTCTTGGGCTATTTGTTTAGCTTTAGGACACAAATGACCTGGTTAATCTAGCAGTATCTCTGTCTGTTGGTTGTTGATAGCATCTTCATATTACTTTCAGTGCTTGTTGAATGTAAATGGAATTCACAGAAACATACATAATCAAATAACAGGCAGGTACAGAAATTCTTGTATCAGAAGTTCACTTCCCCAGACTGTAGAGTTATCTTTCAGTTCCCAAGGCTAGCACAATATTTGGCAGCTAAATTGCTCCTGATTGCCAGGATTGTGAAGTGAAACAGCAAAACCTTTCAGTACTGCAGAATAAAATTTCATTTTTCTTTTGATGCCAACTCAGTTTGTGGAGGTTGCTGAGTTTCTTCTGGTAAGCACTGCTTTTGGCTTTCTTTAGGAGCCTATTCTGCTTTTGATTTGTGCTGTGCTAGTAGAGTTATTGTTCAGGCAGTTTCATAAGGGTTGCATTAACGTGCAAGTTCTCAACCCAGAGCTGCCTACATCACCTGGGGTTGTTGTGCTGATTTCTGCAGTTGCTGTTACCACAGAACCAAGTCCTTGCCAAGGCCCAGCACAGTAAAAAGGTGAGGAACAACAAAAGCACTGATCAAAACCATGTTATTTGTCCAAACAGTTGTTATAGCTTAGCACTAAAATATCAGTAACTGTATCAAAAGATTCAAGTGGAAAACACATCTCCTTAGAATCATAATTTATTCCACCCAGTATTATAGTAAATGTTAATATGACCCCACCAGATGCTGTTAACATTGCACTAGATTAATGTTCCTTACAAGAGGAACCAGGCAGAAGGTAAAGCATCTGCAGGGCTTTTTGACTTGCAGCAGAAACTAATTTCCTTTCCCTGCCATAAATGCATGTACGTGCAGACCAAAAAAAAAAGAAGCTTTATGTCTGACATTCAAAAAACCATTGGTTAAATCTGCAATTGCTTCCCATGTTTACATGGACTTTGCTATTCTGGCATTGAACCAGTCACCCTGCAGAATAAATATCTCCTCACTTAAGTGGTTACTAAGATTATCCTGTGTTTTGAATATAGTGCAGAAAATCTAGTGAGCACGTTCTTCTACCATGAAGTATATTTAGCCAGTGTGTATTCTGAAGTGCTATCAATTAATATGTCAATGCAAAGAAGAATTTGAAATACTAAATGTGTGCTGAAGCTTATCATTAAGTAAATTACTTCAGTGACACTTATGCAAGTTGTTTATTTCCATTAGAACCACCAGCTCGCAGTATATTTGGTGCAGACTAATGATGTAGTTGCACTTAGAAAAAAAAAAACCCTTTGAATACATTTTTCATGTTTAATTATTTCAACCAAGACATACAATCAGCTCACTTGTTCTTTGTATTTTGGCAGATATTATTCTTCATCAGAAGAATAATTGGACTTTTCTGTTATGAGGTACACTGCTGGAATGTTAATTTTTGGCTTTATGAGATTCCTGAACAGGGTGCAGAATATGTAACTGTTCAGATTACAAACTGTACCTCGAGCAATAATGATAGATTTTTTCCCTCCATCACCAATATTTTCATGTTCATTAGGTATGTATCTGAGTAGTGTACTGATTAAAATGATCCTTGTATTTAAACTGTGGTTGAGGGCATTCATTAAGTCATACAGCTGTTTTAAAATATTTTGGTAAATAGAACCTCACTTTTCTATTTCTTCTTAAAGTCAGAGAGATCCACCATGGAATTGTCAACAGCAGCATACTAGTTAATTAAATCACCTTGAAATTAAAACTGAATTGTGATAATTTTTTTTTTTAACTTAGTAGCAGAATTTTTCTATTTAACATAACAATTCCTTAAGGATGATACGAAATTTCAAAATGGAATGTATGCTAATTCATGCTGACTTTTAACTGCACATTTCTTTCTCTTTCACGTTGCATCCCCACACTAATAAGCATTCTGATGATGATTTGGAGACTAGAATATATCATGTAAGCACATGCAAAGCTAGAACCCTTTCTCTAGTAATTTTTGAGTTATTAAAAAAAAAAATAAATATTTTTTTTCTCCCAGTGAAACAGGGAGAAAAATCACTTGGTTAAAGATGAAGCTGACATTCAGTCAGTGACATATTCCCTTTTGCCAACATGCTGCATGTAAGATCACTTGCTTTCAAATAACAAATAAAAAAACAAATAACAATGCTGCCAGGCAGAGAATGGAGTTATTACTTGGCTTATAAATTTTCACAGTTTTGGCAGCTCACGTTGGAGCTTGAACATTGTATACTGTGTGTTAGGAGTATCTGTTAATGGAAAAGTGAGATAATATACTCTTTAAATGGACTACACAGATTGAATTGCTGAGAAAAAAAAAAAAAAGATATAAAGCCATTTAAGTTATAAAGGGATGTGTAGAATTTACCAGTACTAGAACTTAGTGGAAATTGCTTAAATACAGACCTGTCTAGTAAAATTACTTGAAATAACTTTGGATCTCTAAAGAGACTATGTATTATAGAAAATATAATGGCTAATAAGAAAACATCACAAGAGTTTCTTCTGTTTTCCATAGAGGAAAATACATAATACTGGTGCTCTGAACTAAATATTGTCCAAGTTGTCTCCTGGAAACTAAGGAAAGATGAGCCCATTTCAAATATAAATATGAACAGACTAGTGTATGAGGTTCGTTTCAGTTGAGTAAAATTAGGTGTGTTAATTGTCATGATATTGGCTCTCATAATACAGATTATACCATATATCACTGGAACAGTTAGTCCAGGGAAGCTCTGGATGCTCCATAATTTGATTTGATCAATTCCAGGTTAGAATCTCAGGGATAGAGGGAAATTTCCTACAGGAGATGTATGTTTACTTTTAAATCAACACCAGATATTGTTGTCAGCTAATAACTAGTGCTGAATTTTAAATAATTATAGTATTGTTTTTGGTAGAATTGATGTGCTTTCCAATCTATTTTGTGGGGTTTCATAAAGGTTGCTAGTTTATCATGTATGAAGAGGGTTTAGATAGTCACTTGTTCTGCAATTCTTTATTTTATCTCTGTTGTACCACAGAGAACTAGACAGATATTGAAATGAATATTCTATCAATAGAATTGTAGCATCATAGAATATTGGGGATTGGAAGGGAACTCTGGAGATCATGGAGTCCAACACCCTGGCAGAGCAGGGGCAGCCAGGGCAGCCCACAAGGGAACAGATCCAGGGGGGTTGGAAAGGCTCCAGAGCAGGAGACTCCAGCACCTCACTGGGAAGTCTATGAGACTGGCCCCTTCTCCTGGGTACCCACCCTGCAGAGCTTTGGAAGCATGGAGCAGATCCCCTCTCAGGCTTCTCTTCTCCAGCTAAACAGCCCCAGGGCTCTCAGCCTTTCCTCCCCAGAGAGCTGTTCCAGCCCCTTCAGCATCCTCACAGCCTCCCTTGGATGCTCTCCAGTATTTCCTTGTCCCTCTTAAACAGGGGAATGCAGAACTGGACACAATCCTTCAGCTTTGCTCTCACTAGTGAAGAGCAAAGGGGCAGCAGAACCTCCCTTACCCTGCTGTCCACACTCTTCTTGATGTCCCCAGGACAACCTTGGCCTTCCTTGTCCCACTGCTGTCCCATGGAGAACTCCTTGTCCCCCAGCACTCCCAGCTCCTTCTCCATGGAGCTGCTTCCCAGCAGCTTCCCCCTTCCCCTGTGCTGCTGCAGGGGGTTGTTCCTCCCCATGGGCAGGACTCTCCCCTTGCCCTTGTTGAACTTCATTAGATTCCCCTTTGCAATAGTAATTTGATTCTGTCTGGTGGAACTGTCAGATCAACTCTTTTACAATAAATGCCATTTTTCCTTAGATAAGCAGAGTTGTGGAAGTCTGAGGAAGGGCCCATTGTTCCTTCTGCATAGAAAAGTTTTGAGGTTACAGCAAAACCCCTTTAGGAGACTGTTCTAGAGTGTGGGAGACAGAACCTTATGTTTTATATTTTCTCATTCAGGATTTGATTTTCCTATCTCAGGTTCACTCCTGGCAGCGACTCTGTGGGAAATCTTGGCATAGACTCAAAACAGAGTATCATGAGAAATTAATATAATTTTAGCAATCAGAAGGGGGAAAAAAAAAAAGGATTATAGGTTTTGTTCTGTGATTGAAATTACACAGTAACTCCTATGTGTGGTAACTAGTAGGTAACCACACTGCAATTTTTTATGTAATACCAGACTATATGAATTTCACAGCAATTTAATGTTGAATTAATGATCACTTGCAGTTTTATCCACCTGTTTTCTGAGCCACAACAGGTGTCTGGATTTGAAGGGATTGTGGGCATATGAGAAACCATATGAATCTGTTTTCTTTTAGCTGGTTGTAAAATCCATACTTTCAGGAAAATTGGATCAGTATATCAAAGTCTTGAAATGATGGAAAGGTTGACAAAATGACACTCATAAGGTAGTCTGAATTGAAAGAAAGGGAAAGAAGAAATAGGATGAGAGGAATGTGACTACAGATATAAGAACAGAGACATTCCTAGTGGCTTTGAGAGCAAGGCAGAGAACAAATTAAAAATCTTTCCTTTCAATTTCCATACCTTTCCAAACTCAAAGAAAAAAAGGTATGGAATTAATCAATAGAACTAATAGAAATGCATATTTTTTTCCCCAAAGAATTCGGAGTTTTTTTTTTTTTTTTACAATTAGGATGAAAAGTCAAAGTATACTTTTGCAAAAGTCCACTGAAGAATTTGGCAGCAAATAATCACAATGAAAATGAACTATATCTAAGAATGTTAGTACAAAGAATTTATAGATTGTTTTGCATAAATCTGAAAGAAAAAAAAAAAACTTCAGAAACTACAATATTTACAAGAAATCTTACATTTATAAAGGTAGTTCATCCTCTATTTTTTTTTCCACCAGAAAAGGATTTAACTCTGCTTTTTTCTTTCTAGTTCACTTACAAAGAACTTGCTCACAGAGCTAGACTGTAACTGAAGCAGATCTATAAAACTTTTGTTAACTCTTTGAGTTCTGTTCTTCATCAAGGTAAAATTGTCCCATCTGCCAGTAAAAAAACACCCTTCTAGCATTCAGTTAATCATATATTCTTTTCACCAAGATCCATGAATATTGTGGTTATACTATTTTTTATATAAGTTATGAGCTGTCAGGGAAGGCAGTGCCTGTAGGTTTACATGGGTGAGAACATTTTCTATTGCCATGTTCCAAATCAGGCAGAACAAAGCACTGAACCTGGGTCTTGTACACCCTGGTTCCTTCTGGCTCTTGAAGCATCACAAAATAGAGCTGCAAGGTATTGCAGGAGATCAGTTCAGATCCCAAAGGCTTAACTATTATTATTATTTAGCATAGAATATTGGATTAACTTAAAACCTAAGAAAACTATAATATTCACATCTGTAGCTACTCATTAAAATGGAATTTATTCCCAGAATAATCATCCAACACTTTCCTTTTCTTCTAAATAAATACAGATCCAGAAAAGTGAAGCAGGATGAGAAAAAAACTAGGTCATTACCAGTGAAGAGCTTCCCCTTCCCTTGCTGCTTCTGTGCCCACATTTGACTTCAAATGCATAATTCACAGTTACCTTCACAGAGTTTCATTTCATTCATTCATTCCAAATTCTCATTTCAGTTTGTTAAGAACAAGCCCAGTTCTGTTCCCTGCAGATTCTGACATCTCTCCCACGCTGGGCAGATTTGCAAGGTTTTTTTTTTTTTCACCACTGGATCACTCAAATTATTAATAAGGAAGACTTTGTCCAAGACAAATCCCTGAGGATTTCTCTTGAAATCCTTTCACTATCTCACTCTGAACCAACATCTGCTTGTTGACTATATTGAATCTGGGTGATTTCACTGAGGTTGCCCTTTTGCTTGTAAGTTTTTAGTATAAAGAGGAGGAGGGAAGAGTGGGTTGAATGCTAGATCCTGTCATCCATCCATCCATCCATCCATCCATCCATCCATCCATCCATCCATCCATCCATCCATCCATCCATCCCTTGTGTTGAACCTCTCTGCCTTTCTGCAGCAGGGAAAACTCCTTGAGCTGGCTGTGCAGAGTCAAGATGAGCCTTTTATGTCATCTAAGATGTGATCCCTATTTTGCAGAGACTGAGATGGAAGAAAAAGCTGCCCAGTGCAAGATACAGAAATGCATCTTTTATGCCAAAGATACTAATTAGTGTTTCTTACCAATGTGAAGTTGTCGTGCAGGAAAGTTTTGGATGACTTTAAATTCTGCTGATCCTTTTTTCCTGGATGAGAGCAACTGAGTGACCTCATGTTTTTTGACTCCAAGGAATATGCTGTAAATGAGAGCTGCAGGGAGTAATTTTTACATTGATTAAACATTGTTCTTAGATTTAATATAACTAAAGAAAACAGAGTTACCACAATATTGTGTGTATCTGGCCTGGGACAGGAACTGTATCTTCATTTTTGGGAGAGCAAGGGATGGAGTAATAACATATTAGGACACTCAACTGACTTAAGCATTCGGTTAACTCTGCAGTAACTAATACTTACTGACTGAGCTTTATCTCCCCTCTCTTTGGTACACAAATTCCACATTGAATTTGATCCAATTACATCAGTGCTCAGGCCAGTGAGCCTGAAATTCAGGCCTCAAGTTGAGGGGTAATTGTCCATGCAATGAGAATAACAGCTTCACAGTTGTGCCCCATGCAGGGCATCCACAGAAAATGAAATGAGGTTCCTCCCCATACTGGCTGTGTCTGGCTCTGGCTACACATTTGCCTGGCACTGTGCTAGTTGTGATCACAATTTCTGTGTCTTTGCATGTTCTGTTTTTCTTCTGTTCTCTTTTCAGCAGCCTTTGCATCATTCTGGATCTTTCCCTCCCCTTGCCAGCCATCACAAAGGCATTGAGTTGCCATTCATTGCTCAGCTGCTCTGTGTTCTCCACAGAGGTTTTGTTAGGTTGCTTTAGTAGAGATTAAGATCTGCACTGTCCACAGTCCTCTCAGTACCAGCTCATTGTTTGCTAACTGTGAGGTCAATAAAATTCTGTTTTCTGTCAAATAACAGCAGATTTTCTTATGAGACTTGTAGCAGTCTCTGGTTCACCAGCTTGCCATGTGGATACAGCTGCAGGGAGCATCCATTAGATGTACTAAAGGATGTAGGAAGAATTTTTAGCCATCATATTTTAATCCTACAACTATTTCTGGTTTGGTTTTTAATTTACATGAGATTAGGGAAGGCAAGAGAGCAGATTTGCTGCAAGAAGGAAGGAAAGGCTCTGAGAAGCATCTGGCTAGCCATTAAATTAATTTATTTTATTTTTTTTGGCCTTTTTTTTTCTAAAATAATTCCAAGAGATACTTTAGCTCTGCTAGTCTATCTCATCAGCTTGATCATAGTTTAGTGACTGATTCACTTCTTTCAAGTAATGAGTCATTCAAAAGCAAGAATCTGCCCAGTCAGTCTAGTAAAGAAGTAACACTTACCTGCTGTATATGGATGCATGTTTATAAATAAGAAAAATAAGTCTTCCAAATGCATTTCAGACTTTTGAGGAAATACTTGAAAGCTGTGATGATCCTGTGACCCTTCCTATCAATTCTTTATACTTCCCAGTACTTGGACACTGCTGACCCTTCTCTCCCTTTCTCTTTTCCCAAGTCCAAATACCAAATTAATGCCTAAAAGTCAGAATAATAATCACAGAATCAGATTGGTGGGGCTTGGAAGGAACCTTTGGGCATCATTTAGTCCAACACCACCTTCTAAGCCAGGTTCACCTTGGGCAGGTTGCACAGGATTGTGTTCAGGCGGGGTTGGAAAGGCTCCAGAGAAGGAGATTCCACCACCAATCTGGGCATTCCTTTCCAGTCTCTGCTACCCTCAAAGCAAAGAAGATTTTCTTTTCTTGAACTGGGGAGCCCAGAGCTGGGCATAGGGAGCCTAGAACTGGACACAAAATAATGCCTGTTATCAAAATATAAGAAGAGGCCAGTACATTGGGTCCTAAATCCTGGGGAAGTGGAGGAGAAAACTGCTGAAGTCGAGCATGGGAAGTGTCCTTCTGAAGTGGATTTTTCAGGCACTATTGGGTTGCAGACATCAGGACACACCAGAAAACAGAAACAAGATGATTGGTCAGTCCTGACAGTCTTGCCCTTTATATTTTTCCAGCTTTTTTGTTCTTTTTGCCTCTTTTTCTGCTGGTATGTGAGACAGGCTCACTTTGATAGTGGGTCAAGAGTGACCACAGAGCAGGACAGAAGCAGACAAACTTGTTCTTTACTAAATATTTCTAACATTTTCTTTGCAATGTTTGGATTTTATTAATTTTCTAATTACACTCCAAACTTTATAAGCCAGGGCTCATGAAGAAGAACAGGCTTTTCCTGAGGAAGCAAAGGCTAGAATTAATTCTTCAAGAGGTGCCTTCTAGCTGGAGCTCCCCAAAGAAAGGAGATGCTCAAAGAATGGTGTCCTAAAAACACCTATGAAATGGGGATCTTTTTATTAGTGTTTTGATCAGCAATGCCAGAGGGGAAGGGGCTCAAGGAACATTTCCAAGGGCTCCTAACAAGCAAGACAAAACCCCACAACAAGCAGATCTTAGTTTGAGGAAGGGAATAAATGAAATGCTGCACTTCAGAGAACATTGTCTTGCTTTGATGAGTTCTATGGGAATTCTTGGCTGAACTTGAGAAAGGAAAGTGTGTAAGGGGGGTTGTGGCATGAACATTGCTCATCTCAGTTCTCCTTGTTATTTGAGTAACATAAAAAAAAAAAAAGTGTGATCACAGCAGTAGTTCTTCAGTCCCTCAGTGTTGTACAACAGTGTTTTGAATTTCAGAGAAATCAATTTTTTTCCACATATAGAAGACCTACAGATCAAGCTGGTTAGGATTTGGCCAACTCTGCAGCACCCTTTCTAGCTGTTTGTCTCTGATGCTTGTAAAAAGAAAACTATATAACCTGGGTCTTGTCTGAAAAGCTTGTTCTGTGGTGAGAAAGAAATATCTGTTTTGATAGAACAGCAAAATCTTAGCACTTTTACAGCTGCTTGGGGTTTATTTCCACCAGCCCATTAATATTCAAGTCTGTTAAACTTGATGTGAGATATAGAAGAGCAATATTAGCTGTATATGACTATAGATCAACAGGGGATACATTTAATGAGTTTCAGCCATTGATTAAGTTTGAAAGTGTTAAGGGTTACAGACCTAATCTGAAATGACACTTCCTAATTCATAAGAATTGTTATTTTACCTGTATAATTACGTGTTGTCTGGGTGAACAAAAAAACCCCAACATGACAACAAGGCATATTAGGTTCTGAGACAGAGTAAATTGGAATAGATGTCCTGAAAACAATGGAATTATGCTCATTTTGGCCTCCTGTCTCTTAAACAAGCTGGAAGTAGAAATGTGAGCTTTAATATTAGACTCATAGACATTGTCTTACTCCCAGTACAACCCTGTTTTTTGGCATATTTGAGGCTTGGAATGTGGAGGATAACTTCAATTTCCTTTTCATAAATTGCTTGGAGAACAAACGATTGTTTTCTGATTAACTTTTCCTTTATTTTATTGTTGTTTCAGGTTAGGTTTCCCCATGATGATTGTGTCCTGTACCATCGGGATGTGCTATCTTCTTATTGCTCATGTCGTAGTAGGTTGGAACTCATAGTAATTTATACTTTCAAGACTCAAAGAAACTTTCTCTTTCATTTAGTTAAGATATCACAACACTATGAACACATAGAAAAGGAAAAAGATGTGTAAAACCCCAGCTTATGATGACTGTCAGCATCAGATTTGGTCATTCTTAAAAACTTCTGTTTTGTGAACAATTTGCAGAGCTAGAAAATCAGAATTAAAACAACCCATATATTTAATTATGAATGCAATTATTGTGCTGATGAAAAGGCACCATCACAAGGGAATACGTTGTGCCTGAAAGTTTGTATTGACAAAATCTGAGTATACTCACAGATGAAAAACTCCTTCACAATAGCAGATGCTCAGTGATTACTTTTTAGGGCTTTATTTGTCTTTGCCAATGTTATTTAGCTATTTGTATTAAAGTAACTAATATTCACATTGTAATAATAGACAGTTAAGCAGAAAACCTGTACACTATGAAGGACATATCATTATCTACTTATGAAAATAAACACATCTCCTGGAAATGTGCTCTGGAAGGAATTCTTATTTTGGAACCAGGATTGGGTTCATTTTATGGAGGCTTTGTTTTTCATTTTAAAGCTCCTATCAGTGTGAAGCTACTTCTTAAAATAAACTAATGTCCTTCTTCTGACAAAAGTACAGGCATAAAATGTGATAAAGCACCGGACATCTTCCATTTCAATATTACTACACTTCTGTGATGGAGTACTCTAAATCTTTTAATAGGTTAATACACTATATGGAAGAATGAGATCATGCTTTGGCTTTGATTTCTTTCTCTCTGATAATAATGTGTTAAACCACTTATATTGTTTGTGTAATTGGTTGTCAGAACAGGTCAAACTTCTCGTTATGAATATTAAGTCCTGGGAAGCATCTCAGTTTCCATCTTCCAGTAGTTTTTCGTGGGATTGGTTTAAGTTTCTGGCAGGTTTGTTTTATCCTGAGTCAGAGAACAACCTGGTAAGTGCAAAATAAGTGAACAAAGCTAAATTGCAGGGAGCCAGTGATCAAACTTGGCTTTTATTTGTGCTTAGCCCTTGAGAGACAACCTGCTAAGTGGGAGAGCAAGTGTGTGTCTCCCATGGAAGGCATGAGGTTCAACATACACCCCATTTCACCCATATGCAGGTTGTATTCTCACCTAGATGGGTATTTTAAAGTCTGAAAAATGATATTAAGAGCCTAGTGGAAATGAATCCCAGCACCCATTCAAAGCAAGGTTGTTTCCTACCCCACTGAGAAGATTCAGTGGTAGCAGAGGAAGAACCTTCTCCATTGCCTCCAAACCTCCCACCAAGACTTTCAGCCCCATCCACACCTGGATTCCCTGGAATGTTGAAGTCTCCTGTGGTGGGACTGGTTTTTGTAGCACTGCTGAAAAATCTCAAGGCTGTTCTAACAGTAACTAGCTGGAGATCATGAGATCTTTGCTCAGAATCAGCATAACCTCCCTTTTATATTAAAACCAAACAAAGAAATAAGACAAAACACCCCAAAACCCTGAGAAAAGTCTGGATCAATCCAAAATGAAACAAAACCAGATGAGACTGAAAGACACTCCTTCAAACAAATGGTCTGAAATGGAATTTGGCCTGTCTCATACTCAATGAGGAGGCTTTTTTCCCTGCAAAATCCATTTACTCTCTAATAATTGGAATTCTGTTTCAATTAAAGAAACATTTGTGCTAATCAGCTTAATATTGATCCCTAGTTAAAAATATTCACACAGTATTTTATAGCCTTCAATGTTTCTCACATTGGAGCAATCGTGGTGCATTCACTGGTTATAGAAGAACTGTTGTGTTAAGCTCTACAGAATGCAAAATCAGCCTGTCTAAAAACCATCTCCCCTTTCCCTCTTTCTGTCTTTCCCTCTTTCTGTCTTTCCCTCTTTCCCTCTCTTTTCCTTTCTTTTTATTATATGCTTTTTTTTTACCTGAAGATTTCCTTCAAAAAGCTGATTTTCCTGCCTTGAACAACCTTGTTGCTTCTTTTGCATAGCCAAGAAGAGCTTGGTGGGGGCTCAATATGACAAGGCAAGTAGTAAAAAGAAGGTAAAGTTGTTTGTTTGCATAGGGCTTTACGTGAGTGTAATCTAATGTTCACTAACCAGAGAAAGAACAGTGACAAACATGTTTTTCTGGCCTCTTGCTGTTGATTCTCACATTAGCAGCCAATCTGCTAAAATGAAAATTACCCAGGTACTTCAGATCATTTCAGGGTAATGAAGTATATTTTTCATTGACTTCCATTATAGTTATTAACGTAATCTGCACATCAGAAAGCCACAAGTCACTGTGACTAGGATGTACTTGACAAAACTAGTGTGTAGAATCCCATAAAAATAGAATGAATTTGAAGAGTGGGTGGAATTTTCTTTTTACAGTGAAATTCTCTCTAAAAGGTTGAACGAGATATTAGTGAAGTAATAAATTATGTAAAAACTTCTTCTCTTTAGAACCCTCGTGGCTGATCTCTGAGGACAGGGTTCTTATTTTCCTTGACATCCCCTTAGGCTCTTTGGTGATGTTTGTTTTTAGACATAAACATCAATATATGAGTACTCTGAGCTCCACTTACCCTTTCTGAATGGTGTAAAATGCATCGAGACAGCAATAGCTGAATTATACAACTACAGGACAATGTAAACAAAGCCCATTAAAAGAAAAATCTCTCTGATTTTTTTTAGACCTACTTCCAGTCTGGAAATCACAGTCTGTTTGCTCATTTGTTATATTGGAAACACTCCTATTTTTGTCCATCTCCTTTTTTTTAACCTTCTGTACTTGCACTACAGCCTTTTGGAGCTGAAAGGATGAAAAGTATAAACACTAGCCAAGACATAAATACACTGGTTTTTTTACACAGCAGCCTGCTGATTTCTTCTGCTTTTCCATTTTATTCCTAATAATCATTAAGATCTAATTAAGTTCTTAGACTGTTATTTACAGATAAGGTGAGGAATATATTTTAATGGAAAAACATTTCCTAATAACAAGTTGCAGTTCCTGAGTGATAATTATGAACTCACATTGTTAAGCACATGTAGTTAAGGTTATTTTTGCTCCTCTATCTACATCACATCTGTCACAATGAGTGTCAGAGGCCAAATTTTCCTAGTCATTTGCTTTTATGAGGGTTTTATGTCATTCTTTACTATTAACCATTTTCTTTTCTACTCCGAATTATAGACATTCACATTCAACCCTTTACATCAAAATCTATTTGAAAATATGTTGACCACTGCAGAGCCATCCTGACTCTAGAGCATCATGGAATGGCCATACTCATCTCATGGCATCTTGTTTTCTTTAAGAGCTGTTGCACTGGATATATTTATTCTCTATTGTAATTGAATGGATTCTTTTACAGCTACTCACTCATAAGAGCTTATTTTAGACCATGCTAAAGTTTCTTGCACCATGTCTTGGTTAATACCATTTCTAGTCCTAAAAAGTAATTCTGGTTTTCTTAACAAAAATCAAAATAAGAGTATTTTTTTCTAAGAAAATGAATTTTAAAGTCACAGTGAGAAATGAAAGTTGACCACCCAGAAAGAGGAAGGTCTCATCTAAGAAGTCAAATATTGTTTGCAAAGCACTTGCAAACACTTCAGGCAATTTGCATTGGATTTCCTCCAGTGACTGAGTGATTTTATATTTAAAATAGATGTGAATAGGTGCAGAAAGAAATATCTTCTATTTCCTGCTGTGTTGCTCCCTTCACAGGTAAGTTTTTTTTAGTTGATGGATTTATTTACATATTTGTTTTCTGATTTACCCAACTTTCTGAAGTGCTTTGAGTGGCACATTTTCTATGTGGATGCTTTGAGCTTTGTAAAACACATAAATAGCATTTATCAAATAGCAAGTTGATCAAATAGCAAGGAATTTGTTCTATGCAAACACGAGTTGATGGATACTAATTAAAAAAAAAGGAATTATTAGCATAACAGCTCCTGGATTGTTACTCCCCTCTAAAGAATTTGTAGGTTCCAAGTGGCAGAAAATCAGTGACACCTGAAACAGGCAGAAAATAAATCTGCTAAGCATGGGCCTCGGTGTTTGTTGTAATGGGATGCTAAGAAAATGGTTTGGAACTGAGTCAGAAAAAATAATGAAATAGCTGAAGCATTAAATTAATATTTCTGAAGTGAAATTACAATAGGAAATCCTAGCAATTCAGAAGTGCTAACCACCTCAGGTGAAGTCAGCATATGAAAATCAGAGGGATTTATTAAGGACAACTGAAAATCAACATGTGTTAGAGATTTAGAGAGAGAAGGATTAAAATCTTCCCCCATAGATGCTCTAGAAGGAGAGCATGAGAGAAGAAACCTTTTCTCACACATTCCTTATTAGGGAGAATATTATAGGATTAGCAACATTCTAGTGCTATTCAAAATAACAAGCAGCAAAAGGGCTTTTCCACTCTCTTTAAAGTAAATCACATGCTGTTTTTTCTCCTTTTTTTCTTTTTTAAGGTGGTTGCTGCAACTTTGATAGGCAGGAGTGATTTATTAGCAGTAGTTTCAATCAGTGCTTTGCCTAATAAATCAGTAATGGAAAGAAAGCCCTCTCAAGATGTGGTCTTGGCCATCATTACTATTATCCTGGCTGGAGTAAAAGACCTGCTGTTATTTTGAAGCAAATCAACACACATTTGTTTGTCCGTGATGTGTGACCTGCTGAAACTGTACAGGATAATAGGAGGAAGGGAGCTGCAGAGTGCTATAAACAAGAGGTACAATCAGTGGGGAGTTGTAGATTTAGTTTTCTTTTTTTCTCCTTTCTCCCTTTTCCCTTTCAAATTTATTGGCCACCTGATATTTTTCCTTTATAGACATCTTCTATTTCAAACCTTATTTTTTGCTCATTCTGTTCCTCCAGTTCACCAGTTGTCCCCCAAAAAAACTTGGTTTTTTTTGCCTCCAACTGACCTGTGCCTATTTATGCTTAATAAGAGAGGGGAAAAACCTCCCTCTTAACAAACAATGCTTAGAAGAATAAAATCTCAGAAGTATGGTTTATAAGTTCTGTTCTAATGATTTATAAAGATGTCTGATAAAATTGGACCTCACACAATGATTCTTGTGAAGCAGCTTCTTCCAACCTCATGTATTAACCAGATGTCCTTCAGAGAGAGTCCTTAATTCAGGAAAACATTTTTAATTATGGACTATTTATATGATGTTTTGTTTTTAAACAGGCACCTGTGCTCTTCTCAAATGCTGAAACACTTGATTAACTGCTTTCCTGAACTGGGGCGTAGATAGAATATTTAAGATAATTCATCTTGGTACTGCTACTTTGATCCTCAGCACCTGGAGAAAGGGAGCTTGTCCCTGAAAGGTGATGTACTACTGACATTTAATTTAATTTCATTTAATTACCCTCTTTTTCCATGCAGATCTGAACCTGGTTATAAAATAATGTGTCCACAAAGGGCAAGCACTTAATAAAGCCTTTCCTGAGAAGTGGCACTGCCATATTTATTGATAGAGAAGCTTTCATCAGGTCTTCAGAAATCCATGGGACTAGAGGCAGGGAGGACTGGGTGTCACCAAACTTTCAGGGTATCTGAGAAATTACAACATCTCCAAAACCAACCAAAAGCAGAGCTGAGGAAAACAGGTTTTCTGAAGCAACCAGTATCCCCATGACGTTAGTAGCTATTGTGCTGAAACAAAATCTGCATTAAAAGCCCTGGGTTTTGTAAACAAGCTGTCAGCAGCACTTTTTTTTTACGTCTTCACATTATGTTTTGGCTTCTTATTCTTAGTAAAACTGACACCAACTTGCACTACCTTTGATGATAAACACATCCCGGCGACAGGACATAAAGGGATTCATCCAATTTGCTCCTCTCTAATGCTAAGCAGAGGATCTTTCACACCATAAATACACATTTAGCTCTTCAGCTTGCTTAAAAGGAAAATGCCTCATCATCACAGGAGGTAAAGCAGCAGTGAAGACACTGAGTCTCATCACAAATCAGAGGATGATAGAGGGAAAGGATGGCAAGTGGTTTTATGAGGCAGAGGAGCAACGCATGCTCAGTTTGCAGTCTCTGTGCCACTTAACAGGGCAGTGAAGTGTCAGACCTGCTCTTTTTTATTATTATTATTATGATTATTTTACTTTATGTTTCTGGTGCCTAGCAGCTGGTTGTGAGCTTTTTGCTTCTATTGGCTTTATCATCATTCTGTGTTGGGGAGATGAATTAATCAGAGCTGCTTCAAATGGCACAGCAGTGACATTTGCTTTGGTAGCTGAAGGATGACAAAGCTTGAGGGAAGGAGAGAGGATTTCTTCAGCCCTGCTCACAAAGCCCAACTAGCCCTTCAGGATGGAGCCATTGGTTCTGACATGAGACATTTTTGCACCTGCATTTGGGTGGGTTTTTGGGCTTCTCCCCAGAGGAGATCTGATTTGAGACTCTGAAATGGGTTGTCCCTGGCTGCGATGGACCAAGAAGTCTTACTACTTGGGCTGCATCAAAACATCTGTGGCCAGCAGGTCAAGGGAGGTGATTCTGCCCCTTTACTCTGCTCTGCTGAGACCCCACCTGGAGTGCTGTGTCCAGATCTGGAGCCCCCAACACAAGAAGGACATGGATCTATTGGAGAAGGTCCAGAGGAGACCACTAAAATGATCAGAGGGCTGGACTAGAGCAGCTCTCCTCACAAGAGTGGATAGAGAAAGCTAACAAATAAAGGTCTGCTTAGAGAGCACCCTTGGCACACGTGATGGTTACACTTTCAAGACTCAAAATGTGGAAAGAACAGCCTCTGTTTTCTGCCCAGAGAAACCCTGGCTGGCAAATCTATTGTGCCTATGTTATAAAGCACCTTTTGGACAGAAAGTGAATGAGACTCAACTCTCCATATCTCTGAAACAATGTCTGGTTAGTAGCCTGATGTAGGCACCAATCTGCATTTCTATCAGTATCTTCCCTCTACTAATTATTATCTTACCTGTTATTGTGTTAACATGCTCTTAACCCTGTTATTAATGACTTTAACTGCACTAATTATGATTCATTAGGAAAGTTTCTATAATGTAGGAATGTCTTTGGCTCTGCTGGACTGGGCTTATTAATATAATGTAGTGAAGAGGATTTCTGTCACCATTAAGACTGACCTACCCAGGATGTCACTCCAGATCTCTGCATCAAGACAGGCTTCTTCAAGCAACGATGCTCTTGCTCACACAAGAATTAAAATGGATGCTCTGTAGTCACTCGGTGTGAAGAAAAAAATAAGAATACAATAATTACAACAGCTCTAACCTTTTAGACATGAATACACAGTAAAAGAAAACCAATTAATTAAAACTTGGATTAACTGAGCATCAGTGGTTAGTGTGGAAGTGGTCCCTGCTGCTATATAGAAAGCCTGAGCCCTCAAGAGGCTGTGACTAAAGGACACCAGACTGAATCACTTAAGCAGTCATGCTGTCAGTAGACATTAAATGAAGATTGCTTCTGCATGCTAATAATACAGACCCTGGTCTGTATCATGCAAAACTTTATTATCCTCTTTCTAAGAAAGCAAACCAGCTGCAAACAATTCTTAATAGTAGAAAGGGATGGGCATAAGAGTAACTGCTGTTCCTCTGCATGGGAATTAGCTGGCTTATCAGATCTACCAAGATGCCCTTGGCACCCAGGCACTGGTCCAGTCAGCTGAAAACCACAGTGCCTCAAATGCAGTGTAATTGCTCCGGAACTCAAGAGAAAAGAGGATTAGTTTGTAGAGCAATCTCGTTCTCTTTGGTGTGATTCATAAGTGCATGGTAAAAATGTGTTCAAATTACAGAAATATCAGAGAGATTGACCTGCTGGTGACTGCAGCAGAACCTTGTGCTGCTTGGGGGTGGATATTCCTGCCACCTACCTTGAGTTGATGGGCAGTGAAGACAACTAAAGTCAGAAGCCCAAAACTTGGAGTCTTCCCCCAGAACCTCAACTGCATGTGTGAGGGGCATATGTGGTTGCCTGAGCCAATAAGAATATTCCTCTGCAAAGCAAAAATTATTCAGTGGGTCTATGCCTAGAGTTAGTTTGACATGAGAAGGACCCATGCAAGGTTTGGAAACCTTTGCTTGAGAGCTGAATTTATTGTTTGGTTAACTACATGGTTAAAGCAATAAGACTTCTGTGGCCTTGTTCTTTCCCTCAGGCTGTTTTGTCTCAGATACACAGTCTCACAAGAATTCTCATAATTTTCCCTTTATTTTATTTTATTTTATTTTATTTTATTTTATTTTATTTT